>JARHVA010001875.1:2522500-2552500 GCA_037957365.1 Torreya grandis
TTTGAAATGTTGGTACTTCTTTACTAATGTCAGCACATCCCTTTAATTTACTTTATTTTGAATGAAGTATGAAATGTTCAATCTAAAAATTAGTGGAATCTTGATAAAATTTGATACCTATAATATGAATGTAATTGAATCCATGTCTATCTGGACCCCAAAGAATAACACCTATTTTTTACATGTAATATAAATCACCAACACGTAGATTTTTAAGAGAGTTTTGAATGCCAGAAAAATATTTAAGTTTGTGAATGATTAATACATGGAAATCCCAAATAATAACTATATCAATCAATGCCTAAATAAATATGTGAAGATATTATTGCTTAAAATCTTCATTGAGATTCAAAAGATCAATAATTATCAAATCAACATTCACACCAATAATGAACATTTCATTAAAATCTTCTATAATAGATGTCAAAAGATGTGGGGGCCATAATGGTTGTTAAATTTTTATGTATATATCTCAATAAGCTAACCGCCATTAATATCTAGATATTTTATCAGTAAGGAACTATTTCAAATAATTTGGACTTATGCCCACTTAAGTGGAGAGGAGAAAATTTTCTCCAAAAATAATTTTTTGTGTTTCAAATAAAAGGGACTATTTCAAACCATTTGGATATATATCATTTTGAATGAATTTGATTATTTTGAATAATTTGGACTTATACCCACTAAAGTGGAGTGAAGATTTTTTTTTTCAAAACTAATTTTCTTATGTTCCAAATAAATTAGAATATTTTAAACCATTTGGACATTGATCATTTTGAATGAATTGGATTATTTTGAATGATTTAGACTTATACCCAGTAAAGTGGAGTGGAGAAATTTTTTTCAAAAAATAAATTTTCTATATTCCAAATAAATTGGAGTGCTTAAAACCATTTGGGCATAGATTATTTCAAGTAAATTGAGCTATTTTAAATAAGAGAGGCTTGTACCCACTAAATTTGAGTGAAGATAATTTTCTTCATAAATAAATTTGTTCTATTCAAAATAAATTAGACTATTTTCAAGCATTTGGGCATAGATCATTTTGAATAAATAGGGCTATTTTGACTAATTTAGACTTATACCTAGAGTGAAGAATATTCTCTCAAAAAATAAATTTTATTTATTCCAAATAAATTTTGTTTACTCGAAATAAATTAAATTATTTCAAACTATTTGAGCGTTATTAAATCATTTTGATTAAATTTGGATATTTTAAATAATTTAAAATTATACCCAATAAAGTGGATGGAGAATATTTTATTCATCAATATATTTTTATATTGTAAATAAATTAAATTATTTCAAACTATTTGGGAGCATATCATTTTGAATAGATTGGACTAGTACGAACTCGTGGCACCCTTCTAGGACTTCATGCTAATCATTAGTCCTTTGAAGTAGCTTTCATTTCTAAAATCAATAGGTTTTTAGAAGTCAATTATAGCTACTCCTTTGAAATTCATGAAATTTTTAAAAAAAGAAATGAATCATTTATTAAAAATATTATATTATAAGAAACATTTTAATTTTGTAAAAAAAATGTTCTACATGTTACTAAGAAAATGTTTTACATATTACTAGACTGGTCATTATTGTGATTTTGATTTGCATTTCTTATTGTAAGATAAAAACATAATGCATTTCATTTGATTCATTTTTTTTGAATTTCTTTAAATATTATAAAGATTCATATATAAAACACATAAAAAAATAAATACATGCTCAAGAACATTTTAAATATAATACTCATTATACACGGATGTACCATTTTTATTACTAGTTTTGTAACATATATATACATATAAAAGTTCATATTGAATACTTATAACTTGACCATGACTTTATCATATTCTGAAACAGTGTTATTTTGCCATAAATCATTTCTATTAGATGTTGATAGGAATTTAACATTGATAAACCAACATATACATTCTTATAGTAATGAAATTATCAATTGTTATCATGTGTACCAATACATATTTATATGTTTATGCAACCCATCATAGAAAACAAAATAGGATTTAATATTCTAATCCATAGTTCATTATCACTAACTTCAAATGAATATACACCTTAATCATTGAAACCCCTTCATATACTTCCAATAAGACACATCAAATAAAAAACTGTTGGTAAATTAAACATGTAAACAACATTTTAATGGGTAAATACAACTACATTTAATTCTACACAACAATAAAATAAACCCACAATTCCAAAACCCAAATTGATGCAAATCTATATTTTATTATCTTCTACAATCTCTTGTCCATAAAGAAAAATTCAATTGTAATAAGTTTAAATAAATAAAATAATTAATATATTCTTGACTTGTATGAAATTATATAATTATACATTTATTGAAAGGGGGTTTCACCTTTTTTTTGCCTTTTTATAGTTTGTATGGGTGCACTCTTTTGTTGAAACTTTCATTCTTTATTCCCTACAAGGTATTATATAATGTAGTAACTAAAAATTATTGTCATCAATTGATTTCATATTTATATTTTAAAAATTTGTATTGTTTTAGAGTTTTACCTTCTATTATTTTTGTGGAGGCAACAAGTTGCATAACTGTGTCTTGGGTGGTTGTGTTGGAGACACAAATTTTTAGAGATGCATTGTGAACTATTTTAATTGAGACATAATCAGATGACTAAATATTCTATCATTATTATGAATTATTGATAAATAAAAATTATATAATTAAAAAAATATGTATGATCTTATGTCACCTTCTACAACTTGTGATGTGTCATGTTCATTGATATGATCTTCTATTATTATTATTATTATTATTTCTTCACTTGCATGTAATGTCAATAGTGCTACACACTGAAACATTTCTAAACTATTATGCTTGAAAAATAAAGTATAGTCATCAAAAAATTATTAAGATGGTATATTTGTAAAATGAAATATGATTATAAAATAGATTTAAAATATTATACACTTGGTGATATTGATCTAAGTAGATGTTTTAATATTAGTTCTTCTGAATTTGTCATTTTTTTTTGAAATTAAACATTAAAATTGTTTTATTCTTCAATTTTTCTATGCAAGATAAATTTCTTTCCAATTTTATACAAACACGTATCAATCCATCTCCTGTATATACCCCTAGCACATCTCCTACATCTGAATCATTGAAAGTAGAGATAAGTTTCTCCAAAAATATGTTATTTAGTTCATTTTTGGATGGTCTTCCTATTTTATACAAACCAATCATTTAAAATGTTGGTATGTCTTTGTAGATGTCAAAACCTTCCTCTAATCTACTTTATTATGAATGGAGGATAAAACCTTACATCTAAAAATGAGTTATATCTTGATAAAAATTGATACATATAATATGTGTCCAATCAAATCCATAACTATTTGGACCCCATAGTATGACACCCATATCTTATATGGAATTAAAATCACCAACAGGTGTATTCTTGAGAGAGGTCTGAATGGTCGAATAATGTTCTAGTTTATGGATGATGAATACATTGAAAGCCATAACAATAAGTTTTTCAATCAATACCTAAATAAATAGGCAAATATGTTCCTCCTTAAAAACCTCAGTGAGATTCAAATGATCAATAATGATCAAATCAACATTCAAACCAAGAGTGAATGTTTCACTAAAATCTTGTAAAATAGATGGTCAAATACATGGGAACCCATAATGGTAGCTGAATCTTTTTGTATCTGTCTTCAAAAGCTGACATCCATCATTATGTAGATAATTTTTAAATATGCTTAATGAATCTTGAGATAATGATTCCTAACCTTTTTTATTTTTTGAAAAAACTTCATTCAGGACACAAATTCCCAAACCTTTTTGTCAAAATTTTATAATGCTCAATTACCTCTACAATTGTGATTGTTTGGTGTAATGGCAATGTCATATCATGGTTATTGAAATAATCTATAATTTTTGATAAGATGTTACTTTTTATCTTCATCTTTTTGTACCAATTATCCATGTTGTTATACCTAGGGGTTTTCAAGAAGGAAATAAACTCTTTTTTCAATATATCCACTAGTTCTATTTTTTGTTTGCGTAAAAATCCTTGAATATTTCTAAGTACTAATGTAGCAATAAGATCTAAATCTTATTTATTTGAACTAGGTAAAGTACCACTTTCAAACAAATTAAATACTTTATAAAAATAATCCCAAATAGACTATTTCATGAAAGAAGGCATTTTCTCTCCTACAGTTATTATGCTAAATAGTTCATTTATATGAACAAGTGTCTATCTTATTCATGTATTTCTTCCATATTTTTCTTCCCTATTTAAATATTCTTTCAACCTCTTAGTTTGATAATGTCATGTAAAAAATGAATTCTTTATACAGATGAAGGCTTATAAATTGTTCCATTGGCTTCATTATATTGGTTACATATTTTGTGCATAATATAAAACAAAGTATAAGTTTTAAGAAATTTTGCCTTTCTAACAAAGCATTTATTTCTCAATGATTGTGAATTTCACTCCTCCTCTAAAATAATTCTTTATTGTGATATAATTATATGTTGGCCATCTCTAATTTTAAACCTTATGGTTTTTTTCTCCATCATATCTTCTAAGACTTTATTTGATTCAATAATACATAAAGGTTTGCTTGGATAAAAAAGAATATTTCAATAGAACCTCATTATGTTTTATAATTGAATGAATTATATCATTCACCATTCTTTCATTCAGATTTCTTATTTTGATGATACCATGTAATATTCAAGGTTAATTGTAAGAGAAAATATACCATGTAGAGAATTCACTGTGTCTCATCAAAAGTTTGTGTCAACAAAATTGTTCCAACCTTTTGTTCAATCTTATTTTTTTCAAATAATGTGAGTAATTATATGTCCTCTTTCTAATATGCATACAAATATTTTCCTCTTGCTTCTCTTTTTTTTTTTTTAATTTTTTTTCTTTCATGACTGTAGGGTATCTTAAATACACGTTTGCATAGTGGCAAGTAGATTAAGTTATTCCTCCTTATTCATGTTTTTATTTCAACATATGTTGTATTCTCATGATAAAATTATCTATGTCTATCAACCCTGAGATTTGAAGGTTTTCATAGCTATTCAAATTAAACCTAAATGTTTCACAAGAAGGATAAAAATTATTTTTTTGACAACTCTATTTTACTAGGTGTAAATTTACTAAAATTAGTTGTAGCTTGATGGATAATTCCCTCTTCTTCATTACATACTTTCAACTAGAATTGAAGGGCATATTCAAGTTCATCTTTATCACATGATAGGATTATATCAATCAACGAAGATTCTTTTCATGATGCAGTGCTCAATAAGTATATATTTACATGTTTGTTTGGTGGACTAAATAATTTAAAATACCTATCAGCAAGAGGAATTTTTTCACCACCTTAAAATGGAAGATGTTGATGTAAATCCAATTTGAGTCTTGGTATTTTAAATGACACTCTATCCAAATTCTCTTGAAATGAGGCCTTATTTTGTCTTTTATCTAAACTCTCTTTGAGTGAGCCCTATTTTTGCCTTTTAAGTACTAGAATTTATTTTTCAGCCAAAGACATTCTACAAAGTAATTTAAATGATTTAAATATTGATATTTTGTAAAATTCAAGTTGCATATTACATCGGTTCATAATTTGTTTTGTGTTTAAGTAGTGATTAAATGTGTATCAATAAATGTTAATTATAAATTACAATACAAAATACATATTAAATCTTCATATTGTATACATTAACTCACACTTAAACTAATAAGGTCTAACTAGACTGAAAACAAATTATGTTTAGTAGCCAATATAATCTAAGGGGCAAAGGAATCCATAAACATTTGATTCAAAGGAGAAAGATGTTTCTAATATGTGTCAAAACTCCCATCAATAGGCACCTTCAATATATCTCTTAGGCAATACCTTTCAATCATGCACAAGAGTGAATTTTTCTTACAAGACATCTCATAGGAGATACCTTCAAGTTAACCATATGGTATTATAAGTATACTTTAAGGCCATTACAGGAATCTCCAAGTGGACACCTCAAAAATACTTTCTTTCACCTTGAATGTATCTCCCGATAGAACTTTCCTTCACCTTGAAATCACTATTGGTTGATAACTTCATAACTTAAAGGGATTTCTATTATTTGGGAGAGCCCATATTTTATGTCCTCCTATGCACATTCTCTTTTTACCTCAATTCAGTTTAACAAGTTTCCCTATTATGTTAATAGTTTAAAATCCAAATAATTACCTTATTGTACCTCTAAAATTTTCCTTTACCTTGATGGTCCTTTTAATATCTTCAAGGTATCTCTTAGGAGATACCTTAATGTTACCCATGAAGGTATTACAAGGCCCTTAAAGGAATATCCTATTTGATATCTCAAGATTGAAATTGCCTAGTGTTATTGAGGTTTGTAATATCTTCAGGGTGTCTCCTAAGAGATACCTTCATGTTACCCATGAAGGAATCTCTTAGTGGATATTGTTGATGACTAAAACTCTCACTCTTGATGAAAAGTTTTTTATGTAAAGTTGTATAGATGTGGGATGTCATTATGATCTATGAATCAAATATTGAGATTCTAATGATTCTTAGAAGAATCACTCTGTTGATGCATTTATCTCTCTAAATTGCCTCTAGAATTCTTGTTAGAAATGGGGTCCACTTCCCTCATCCAATGGCGTACCTTTACTTTAAATAAGAATTCCCTTCTTTCTTAAGGATCACTGTGATGATACGTGTCATTGGTGGAAGGGACTGAGACTTAGTCAGAAATGAATAATGGGAACATGAGAAAGAGGAGGCCAATACACCACCCACTAAACTTTGTCGAGCATATTGACGATGAAAAGGTTAATTAATCCAAAACTTCAAAATGTGGATTACCATCTACATATACCTCAAGGTTGAACTTGCACAATATTCTATAGGTTTGTAAGGGATTCAATGAGATATGTTTCAAATAGGCACAAGTGTGGATTTATCCTTCAAGGTATCTTCTAGATGTAACCTTTGCTCTATATCTTTGAGTTTTCCTATGTAAAATTGTTTGAGACTATTTCTTTGTGTGACCATAGGGACTTTCTTTTCTGCTCTACCCTTCCCCCTATTTTGGAAGCTTTTTTAAGTAAATTTTTTTGAAGGAGATAATCTCAAGTCACCCAGTAAGTTATCTTCATGTTACCCTCAAGGAGATAATAATACTTTCTTATAGTAAAATACCTTGAGGTGGAACTTACTAATAATTAGAAAGCATTCAATGAGTAAATAGGTATTTCAATTAAAGAAGGTAGTTAACAATAAATTGATTAGTGTGTATAAGGTATTCTCTATCTTATTAATGGGCAAAGGTGTCTTAATTCCAAGATTCAATGTGAAACCATCAAAATTGTAGAACCTAAGGGATTTTTTGAAAAGACCCTTCAGCCTTTTCTAACATTGCCCTTTTAAAATGACTCTTCATATTTTTCTTGTCAAACATTTTGTCTGACTCAAACAACTCGAAACAATTCCCCACAACAATCTTCCCTAATCAATTTTTCCCAAACAATGACCAAAAGGGCATGTACCCTTTAGGCTTTGTGCAACTTACCCTTCTGGAGTTTTGACAAGGATAATTGCCCTAGAGAATTAACTTTCGAGTTTTTTTTAAAAATACACCTTTGCCCTCTATGATTACCCTTCAATATTTTTGGAATGGTTCTTTTCCATTCAGCATTATCATTTAGGGATTTTCCATTAGGCCCTTTCCCCCATGAAAATTTCCCTTTGCACCTTTTGAAAGTACCCTTCATGCTTTTTAAAATTACCATTCAAGATTTTTGAAAGTACGCTTTGGTATTTTTGAATGTTCCCTTCATCCTTTCTGGAATGGCCGTTTGCCCTCTAGACTTACCCTCTAGGGATTTAGTCCCAGAGCTTTCCCTAATGAGAAGTGCCCTATGGACCTTTCAAAGAGCCCTTTGACCTTTTCTGCAAAGACACTTGGGGTTTTTTGTCATCGCTACTTTGGCTTACAAAATAATTCACCCAAGAAAATTTCCTTTAGACATTGATTTCCTCAAGCTTTATTTATGCTGTGGTCATTTTATCATGTTGAAAAATTTAATCTATGTCACTTGGTTTATGTTCCCTAACCCTAACATTAATATTTCCTATTGTCTGTAGGAACCAATCTCACTCACTACCAAGTGACATTTTCTAATTTGGAGATCATCCATGCCTATTAAGGTTGTAGGATGTTCCCAACTCTCATTTCAATTAATGGACATGTTTTTAGATAATTATGATTTTACCCCTTCTAATGTTTCTTGTGTTTCTATATTAAGGGTTTAATAGAGTTTGATTTGGAAATAAACATGCTTAGGATCTCTTTTAGTTGTATAGTGTTCCTGACTCTCATTTGGATTATTGGACATGTTTTTAGATGATAATGATTTTAGACCTTCCAATGTTTCTATGAATTGTTTCTTTTATTGCATAATGCCCATTTTATGGATTTCACCTTCAAGGAACAAGTAGAATTTTTATATACACAAAAGGCACCACTATGTTATATTTTGAAGGCCCCTGTAATACCTTCAACGTATCTCCTAGGAGGTACCTTTCAAACATGCACAAGAGTGGATTTCACCTTAGAGGTATCTCCTATGCGATACATTTATAACAAGGATAAGAGTGGATTTATTCTTTAAAAATCAAGTGAAAATTTTATTTACATGGAAGGAACTACTAGGTGATATTTTGAAGGCCCTTGTAATACTTTCAAGGTCAAACAAGCAAAGAGTGGATTTCCCTTTGAAGGTATCTCCTAGTAGATACCTTTCAAACCAGAACAAGAGTGAATTTCTCCTTCATAGAACAAGTGGAATTTTTCTTTACATGGATATCATTAATAGTAGTTTTATAAACAAGTGGTGAATAAGTGGAATCTCCTATTTTGGCACTACTGAGTGATATTTTGAATGCCCTTGTAATTACTTTAAGGTATCTTATAGGAGATACATTTAAAACATGCAAAAGAGTGGATTTCCCCTTCAAGGTATCTTTTAAGAGACACCTTTCAAATAGTCACAAGAGTGGATTTTCCCTTAAAGGTATCTCCTAGGACATATATTTAAAATAGGGATAAGAGAAGAATTCTCCTTTAAGGAACAAGTGTAATTTTTCTTTACATAGAATGTAGAAGCTTTATAGTTGTGGGACTGAATTGTGGTCTATAAACCAACCTCAAACATTTTAGAAGCTGGATCTTCATTTATGTTTGAGGAATGGAAAACAAATGACATGTAAGGTAAATTTAACATAAGGTTATGCATTAATATATTTGAAACATTAATATATAATTTCATAAAATAATTTAGATCCTTAAGCATTATAAACCATGAAGGAGTATAAATTATGAGATACAGTCTATCATACAAGCAAAGATCCAAAATATAAAAGCAAAATAAAAAAAATAATAGAAAATGATAATTATCTACTCCAAATAACACAAAACATCACATTATCTTCATTGTAGATGCAAAAAATAATGTAGAAGGCCATGAAAGGCACATACAAAGCATCCAATCACATTTGTGAGGTACACCTATTAAGGTTGCAAAATAGAAAAATGTTAATTTCTACTATCCTAGTTTATTATAACATCTAAAAAAGCATGAATACAAAATATGATAACTAGTGACAAATAATAAATAACCCCCTCTAAAAGGGAAGAGCCTAGAATATATAGCTGAGGTAACACCCTGGGGAAATGACACCTAGAGATTATAACACTTGTGCCCATGATGGTGTTGTGGAAACTGAAAGAGGGCCTTGAGATCATGAGTGTAGTTAGTCTCTAGATCCTAGATATGGCACAACTGCATTATTTTGTTATAGCCACCACACTTAAGAGAAGTTATTTCGTTCCACTTATATACTTCCAAAGCTATCCGACCTATGCTACATTTAATAGCCTTAGTCCCCTTAGAATCATTAGATTTCACATTAATATGAGGTTAAAGTCTTTCAAAAAGAATTGTTGAAAGGAAGGGCCCACACTCTCTTCTAATGGGGCTCCTTTGCATTCAATCTAACTAACACCACTCCCAAACAAGCGTGGAGATGACATGCATCAAGTTGACACTTAGCTAGAGGGGTTGGTGACTTCTTTGAATGCATTGAGCAAGGGAATGCCATGTGTCATAAAAGGATGAAGGTTAAAACTTACGTAAAAAGTTTAAAAGGGATCTAAAAGAAGGGATCAAATGGTTCCAAGGAACTATTAACTATCGAATGAGCATGAAGCCAAAGACAAGCTTTTCCAAAACTGACAAACATGGATTTACGATTCATAATTCCTAGTGACTCATAAGAGCATCTACCTATAAATGAAACAACCCAAAACTTTGGTACTCAGACTAGTCAAAGAAAAATGGGAAAATTTGAAAGAAGGTGCAGATACCTATAATTTTTGAAGGCCCATCTACAAGGGCATCCATTCTTACTCCTTCAACTAGGTCTTATTTTTTAGAGCCTCAAAGGCTCTATCTAGATATATTATCTCCTTAAAAGAGATGTTCACCAAAAATTTGACCATCACTAATATCTAAAACTCCAATTGGGTAAATGGTTGTAAAATTTTCTCCACCTTAGAGATATCATGTGCTTGATCAAGAGCCATGAAGATGGTCTGCTCATTTTGATTTTGCTCAAGTAGTGCCTTGATTTGGCCCTCAAGAAGGGAATTGTTACCTACCAAGAAAGGGGAGGGATGTCTTAACTAGACTAACTATTTAGTGCATCCCCACCTATATCAAACCAGATATTCGAAGGCATTAAGGAATGCCTTGGACTTATTGGATACCTTACTACAACCAAGAAATTCATTGACCTTGGCTGCTAACTAATTTTGGTCGGTCATCCCTTCTACTTGTAGCATCTCATGAGATGTTTTTTAGAGATTTTGGATGGGCATTTTTGACTTTAGGACCCTAGGGGAGATGAAGGTGATCACCTAATTAATAGATGTGCTCACTTGAGAAGCTAGCTTCTATGCATCTGTAATGAAATTTAGTGTTGTCTATATGTTTGTCGTCATGACCTTGATCCTTTACCAATAGGATTCATATAGTTATTACAAAATAGAGAGTATTTTTGAGGCCTATGGATGAGTGATAAGGTCATTCATTAGCTTCTCAATTTCATGGTCCTTAACCAAGGATTCTTATTATGATTTTTACTACAATTGTTGATATGATCGATAAAAATCAAAGAGCTCCTTGTGAACTTGAGCTAGTTCAGTCTCCTTCTCCTATAGCTAATTTTTAGTGGCCACTTTTAGGTTAACTTCCACTTGGAATATATCATTAGAGATGTGGCTCTATAGGTCAAACCTTGATTTATTAAGCTTTGCATCTTTGGCCTTAGCCACAACACTAAGGTGTTTGACTATAGATTTCACTCTTGTAAGATCTAATTTGGTATTTTTTAGTTGTTGGGTCATCTTGAGGTAGTCCATGGTAAATGAATTTTATTTCTCTTCCATTAACTCAAATCTATCAATGGGTCTATCCTAGTTAAGGTTGAGGCTAACAACTTCAATAACATAGTCCTTTGACTGCATATATCCTTTGGGATGAACTATTTGGGTTATTAAATGAGCAACTATAAGGGATTGTTGTGTAGGGTCATAAAAATACTGTATGTGAGTTTTAGTATAGGCCCTAACCTACTTCCCTCTTTTTCTTTCCATTTAGGCCTCTCAAGGTACTGATCTGGACATTTAATGTTCTCCCCCATGAAGGGGTTTCCCTATGGTAGTGTGAATGGAATAATTACTGATGTGAAGAAGCATGTGTCATTACTTTGGAGGAAGTTGGATGTAGGGTGAGGGTGGAATGGGATAAAAATGGGAGCCCATAGAGTGGGGGGAATAACAAGTGTACCATGATGGAGGATGATGCTAAAGTTGAAGGTGGTGCGGTGAAGAAAGGCATGTAGGAGGAGATTAGGACTATAAATAAAAGCAATGTACTTCTGGTGGAGGATTAGTTGATAGAATATGAAAGAGGGGATAAGGTAGTGCTTGCCTTAATAGTAGAGACTAACACAACCTAAGGTGAGATGGTGGATGGAACTTTGGAGCTATCAAGAGAGGTGGAGGTGTAAAGGTGGGGACTTGAGAAGTAGATATTCTTCTACATGGGCTAGGGTGGAGGGTTATATTTTGGTGCCTTAGGCCACTTGTACTAGGATGAACCAATCATGAGGTACCTAGAGGGAGAATATTGTTGTTGTGGAGCTATGGAGCATGACTATAGGGGATATGACCATGATGAAAGATTTTGAACCTCCAAGACCTCAACCTCTTTCTATAGTGGCATGACTCATACTATGAACCTAGGAGTATCTTCCTCATCTCCTCCATCTCCTTATCCTATCATTATTTTAGGGGAGTATTATTCCTTTAATAAGCCCTCTGCCTAATGATGTTCCTCTCAAAGCTTATTAAATATTCCATCTTTGTCATCCTCATAAAGCCTGGTGTAAGGTAGGTAGATCTTGTACCTATATTTTTTAAAGGTAGCCTTTTGCTTTTTAGTCCATCCTAACTCTTTGAGATAATTATTCATCTCCTTTGATAATTTATTAGTTGGGTTGTGATTTTAGACCTTCTCATAGAAATACTCCATTGTTTTTATGGTATCAAACGAGATATTAGCCAATTACACATAATTTTAGGGAATGTCTTTCATGGGTAAGTTCCTCTGCTCTAAGTAAGGTTGAGATTGATGCCTAGGTATGCTAGTGGTCTTCAAGTTTGCTATGTATCCAGGTGGATCATAGATCTATATATCATATATTAGTTCCATGCCAAGCTCCACCATCTTGTCTATAAGTAGGCATTCCTTGTGCCTTTTGCCTACTATAATGTCTCCTCTTGTGAAGGGGACATCATATAGCCATTTTTTTCTTCCCTCCCCTATAGATATAATTTACCACATTGAATTGGAAAGTACATTGTAAGGTTAGATTCCAGTTTGTCAGCATGCATGGGAGTCAAAAGGGTTCTCCCTAAAAATTATTCACTTGAACGAATGAGAAGTGGGCTCTCTTGAACAAATTAATTAGGACCTTGCTCTAAGTGAGCCATACTAGCTGCACTTTAGTCATTCTAAATGTAAGGGGATCTATACTAAGGTCAATTAGAACTGGAGCAATAAATAGATCTAAAAACTCATAGTTATCCCTAGTGATAGATAGGATGTGGGTCCATATAGTGACTGGGTTCACCATTTTTGGGAAGATGTCTATTTTAGAGTAGTTAAGGTTGAGGTATTTATAGAATAACTAGGGATGCTGGAATAAATTTAGATGAAGAATGAATGATGATTAACAAAATGTACCCACTATTGAAAAATTTTCTAGCTCATCTCTTATGGAGCTGGTGATGGATTCTATAAAATATAACCTAAAATATTGTCCCTTATGTATTAAGATTATTAGGGAGAGTACCCCTAGCTAGAAGTATTTGACAATGGAATCATAGTTCATTTTGAAGATGAATTCCAACATGGATAGAGTTTCTCTCAAGTGATTTGTGGGGAACCACTTGAGGAAAATGGGCATAGTAGGCATCTTCATGATTTCACTTTTGAGGAGAAAGCCAAATAAGTCTCCTTTCTCTTAGACCTAGGAATACCAAATAGTCAAAGGCTATCTATGCTATAGATCTTGGCCTTTGGATCAATAGGGAGCCAAAGTATTTCCCTGATGCTATTTACACCAATTTTTACCCTTAAATGGGTGTTACCATTAATTATGCTAGAGTGAGTGTCATTTATTTATGCATAAAGGGTGATGATCTCTAGGTAGGGATGAACATAAGGCACCATGAAATGTGCTAGTGTGAATTTCCATAATCTATAATTAAATGAGTCATAGTCATTTTTCTTATCCATTGTGAGCATTCAGGCATAAGCAGCCTCTCTCAGACTCTTGGGGTTCTTGGTCAACATCAAGTTGAAGAGATTATTCATGAAGTTAGTGACTAATGTTTGATCCCTCCATTCCCCCTTAGATGTTTTTTCATTTTTGGGCACCTTTTATTTTACTGGAGAAGGGGTGGAGGAATTGGTTTTGTTGATTGAATTTTTGAGGAAAAGGTCAGCCCCACTGCTTGAATCGTAGGTCCTTTATCTGATGGGATGTTGGTCACTTCTTGACAAAGATGTAAAAGTTTTCATTGGTGAGGATTTTACTTTGAAACCACTCTTTGTTTCCGCTAAAGGCTTGGATTAATGGTTCTCTACTTTATTACTTACAACTATAGAATCGGTCTTTCCTACTTATTTTGATTTTCTTGATGTTCTTAATGCTCTCAATGTATTTAGTAGTTGGGTTGGATGAGGTGAGTCTATTCATACATCGATGACACCATATAGGCCCATGATGAGAAATTTTAAAATCAAGTTCCCCCATAAATGATAAGGGCTATGCACATGTTTGCATGACAATTTATAAGAGATTTATGGTGATCATTATGGAGAGTCATGTAAAAATGGAGCATTTAGAATTAATGGCAAGTAAGGTGGGTAGATAACCATCTTTTAAAGAATGTTTTTTGAAGATTTGAAAAGATTAAGTAGGGGACATGTGGAGACTAAAAGAGTCAATTATTAAAATGACACTTATTTTAAAAAGAAATAAAAAAGGGAAGGAAAGGGAATCAAAGTTAAATAGCAACAATAAAAATGGAAAACATGATAGAAAAGGAAACTAATTAATTATTTAAAAGGGGGAAGATGGGTAAGTTTAAATGCTTGAAGTCGATCACATTGTTAAGGATCTCTAATGCATTGCCCTCTTGATAGTCTAATTCATAAGAAATTTCCCATTTGTCACTGATGATGTGAAATGGTCCTCTCCAAAGAGAATCAATATTTGCATGTTATCATAGCTTTGTAACCTACTAATAATATTTGAGAACTAAATATCAAACTCTAAATCTTGGGCATGTCAACTTCCTATCAAACCATCACTTAATCATTTATTTTTAGATGAGCTTTGCATCTCTTGCATGTTCCCTCACATCCTAGAGTTTGAGTAGTTCAATAAGCTAAACCTCCATTTCTCTATTTATTTGAATTTCAACAACCTTTAAGAGCTACTATGTTAGTATTTTTGATGATACTAGTATAATTATTTCCTTCTTATATACAAGCTTATATGGTTAAGTCTACAAAACCTATTTAGGGGTGATGTGATCCACCCATCAGGCTACTTTCACATGTAGGTGCCACTATTTTTACTTATCATTACACATTATTTTTATTAGTCTGATCAAATTTTTGTTTGTATACTTTGCCAACCTATTCCCTTATAAGTAATAATTGGATTCAGCCCTAAATATTTTGCATTTGCACTGATCTTCAACCTCAAATTGGTTTTTCTAATAATTACGCTAGTTTTGATGAATATGTAGAAGTCTCCATCAATAGTTCCTCTTGAAAACCACTCTCTATCTTACTAAAGGCACTAGATTAATAACCCATACTTATAAATTCTCTCAATTCTTAGCTTAGCTCTCTTTGTTCTTTATTCTCTCTACAATCACTTAATGCTATTAAAATATCAATACATCTAATTATTTTGTCAAATGAGGAGAGGGGTATTTAGAACTTGATGCCCCTAGAAGATATCACTTTAATTTTCTTAAAATGTGTATTTATACTCTAAAATTACTGATATAAGAGGTGAGTCGATAACTATCTTATGAGGAATGTTTTTAAAATCTAGGAGGGCTAGGGTGAGGGTATGTGGAAACTAGATATGCACTTGTGTCAGTGACACTTATTCAAGAGGAAAAATTAAAGAATATAATTTATAAACATGCACAAGAGTGTATTTCCCCTTTAAGTTATCTCCTAAGAGATACATTTCAAACATAATTAAGAGTTGATTTCTCCTTCAAGGAACAAGTGAAATTTTCCTTTACATGGAAGGTACTACTCAATGATATTTTTATGGCCCTTGTAATACCTTCAATGTATCTCTTAGAAGATACCTCTCAAACATTCATAAGAGTGTATTTCCCCTTTCAAGGTATCTCCTAGGAGATACCTTTCAAATAGGTACAAGAGTAGATTTATCCTTCAAGGAACAAGTGAAATTTTACTTTATATGGAAGGCATTAGTGGGTGATATTTTTAAGGAATTTGTAATACCTTCAATGTTTCTCTTATGAAATACCTCTCAAATAGGAACAAGTGTATATTTCCTTCAAATAATAAATGGAATTTTCATTTGCACAGAAGGCACTACTAAGCGATATTTTGAAAGCCTTTGTAATATATTCAAGATATTTCATAAGAAATACCATTCAAACAATCACAATAGTGGACTTACCCTTCAAGTTATCTCCTAGGAGATATGTTTCAAATAGGCATAAAAGTGGATTTTCCCTTCAAGGAACAAGTGCAATTTTCCTTTACATTGAAGGCACTACTAGGTGTTATTTTGAGTCCCCTTGTAATATGTTCAAGTTATCTACTAAGAAATAATTTTCAAACATGCAAAAGAGTGGATTTACCCTTCAAGGTATCTCATAGGAGATACTTTTCAAACATGCACAAGAGTGGATTTCTCCTTTAAGGAATAAGTAAAATTTTCCTTTACACAAAAGGCACTGATGGGTGATATTTTAAAGGACTTTGTAACACCTTTAAGGTATCTCTTCTGAGATACCTTTCAAACTTGAAAAAAAGTGGATTTCCCCTTCAAGGTATCTCCTAGGAGATACATTTCAAACAATCACAAGATAGGATTTCCCCTTTAACAAAAAGGTGGAATTTTCCTTTACATGGATGGCACTATTGGGTGAGATTTTGAAGGCATTTATAATAAATTATATGTATCTCATAAGAGATACCTTTAAAAAATGCACAAGATTGTATTTCCCCTTCATGGTATCTCTTATAATATACCTTTCAAATAGGCACAAGTGTCAATTTCTCCTTCAAGGAAAAAGTGGAATTTTCTTTACACAGAAGGCACCACTAGGTGATATTTTAAAGGCCATTTTAATACCTTCAATGTATCTTGTAGGTGATACCTTTCAAACATGCAAAAGAGTGGATCTATCCTTCTAGGAATAAGTGAAATTTTCCTTTCCATGGAAGGCACTACTGGTTCAAGTTTTTAAGGCCCTTGTTAGGATCTGGAGCTAAAAGCTTCACCAAGGAGCACACTTTGACAGTTTCAGGTCTACACAGACACCGGCATCAGTCAGGAGCGATCGACATCGGTCAGGTGCAGTTGTAGAGGTGCCGGTGTCGACAGTGGATCGACTGGCAGTGGTCACAGGCAAGCAACAGGAATCGGCGTCGGTTACCTGTGCATTCAGAATGCTATTTTCAAGGATAGAAGCGAGTGTTTGCATTATGAGTTTAAGTTGTAGTCTTAAGCTCGCGTCTCTATTATTAGTAATATTATTTTTAGAGCCCTTGTTCAAGTGGCTTAATTGTTTGTTGTAAGTGCATGCTCAAGTTTCCTAATTCTTTATGTAGAATTAGATCTTCTTAGCTTTGGGCGAATTATTGTAGTAGTTCATTGTATTTGGTATGTTGAAGAACAGTACATAATTGAATCAATCTAGGCTTGTTGGAGTTGATTGTTCTTGAGAGAGAGAGCTCTTGAGGAATAGAGATCTAGTGAGAGATCTATACATCTAGGAGAGGTGTGGAAGAAAGAAGTTTCTTCAATTGTATTCCTTTTGTAAAGAGTTTGTTAATACAAGTTTTCAGGGTGGTTTCTTGTATCTCTTGTTCTTGCTATTTATCATTCTAGTTACTTGTCTATCTGATTTATTTCTGCATTTATTGCTTTCACAAGTGTAATCTATTGTTGGTTGATCCCCAACAAGTGGTATCAGAGCCTTGGTTGCAGGTTCAAGAGCTGATGCCAACAAGTGGTATCAGAGCTTCGGTTCACTAACAGGTGGTTTAGATCTATGTAGTGTGTATTGATTACAGGTTCTCACAGGGGTTTCTGCAGGGATTTTTGTTTGAGTGGGAGAAGCAATGGCAGATGAAAGTAAATTAAGATTGGAAAAGTTCAATGGCAAAAGTTACCAACATTGGAGAATGTAGATAGAGGATTATCTGTATCAGAAAGATCTCTACTTACCATTAGGTGGGGTTGCAAAGAAGCCCAAAGACATGGAGGATGAAGAATGGGAAGTTCTTGACAGAAAGGCTCTGGGGTCTATAAGACTGAGTCTTGCATCCACTGTGATATCTAATTTATCACAGGCAAAGTCTACGATAGAGTTGATGACTACGTTAGCAAATTTGTATGAAAAACCCTCAGCTTCTAATAAGGTATATCTTATGAAGCAGTTATTTAATTTGCATATGAATGAAGGTGGATCTGTTTCTACTCATCTGAATGATTTAAATGGAATTGTGAATCAATTAAGTTTAGTCAATATAGTGTTTGATGATGAAATAAAAGCTCTTTTAATATTATGTTCTTTGCCTGAAATCTGGCATGGCTTAGTAATGGCAGTAAGTAATACTGCATATGCATCAAATATTTTGAAAGTAGATGATGTTGTTAGTGTTATCTTGAATGAGGAAATACGCAGGAACAGCATAGAAGAGACATCTGGGAATGCTTTAAGTTTTGATAGTAGGGGGAGGCAGAAAGATAAGAGCAAGAGGAGATCAAGATCAAAGTCTAAGGTGAGAGGAAGATCCAAATCCAGGAATGGTAGGAAGCCACAATGCTGGAATTGTGGAAAGATTGGGCACATAAGCAGAGATTGTTGGTCAAAGCCTAAGGAGGACAATCAGCACGAAGGAAAGGAAGAAGCCAAGGTTGCAGGTATTGCACAAGATGCTTTAATTTTCTCTCTGCATAATAATATAAAATCTTGGGTGTTAAATTCTGGTGCATCTTTTCATGCTACACCTAACAGGGAATATTTTAGTGACTATATCCATGGAGATTTTGGAATAGTGTATCTAGGGGATGATGAGCCCTGTAAAATAATTGGCAAAGGTAAAGTGCAGCTGAAGATGCAGAATAGCAACACATGGGTGTTGAGAGATGTGATGCATGTTCCTAGCTTGAAGAGAAATTTGATTTCTGCAGGAAAGTTAGGGGATGAGGGTTGTACAGTAAATCTCACAGCAGAATCTTGGAAAGTGACCAAGGGTGCACTTGTTATGGCTAGAGGTAAGAGAGAAGGTACTCTCTATTTGTGTAATTGTGTTACTAACAAATCTCCTTCTGTATTATCTACTTCAGATGTGGATGCTAAATTGTGGCACTCAAGGCTTGGCCACATGAGTGAGAAGGGGATGTCAATTCTTAAGTCCAAAGGTATGCTTTCAGATTTAAAAGGCATAGATCTAGAGTTTTGTGAGCACTGTGTATTTGGAAAATAGAAAAGGGTTAGTTTTCTCAAGACTGGGTCTACTAAGAAGAGGCATAAGTTGCAGCTTGTTCACACAGACATGTGGGGACCGGCTCAAGTTGCTTCCATTGGAGGATCATAGTACTATGTATCTTTCATAGATGATGCTACAAGGAAGGTATGGATCTATTGTATTAGAAGAAAATTTGATGTATTTGAGACTTTTAAGATTTGGAAAGCTATGGTTGAGAATGAAACAGGTAAAAGACTATAGTGCCTGAGATCTGATAATGGTGGTGAGTTCTACAGTTATAAGTTCAGAGATTATTGTTATATGCATGGAATCCATAGGCAAAGGACGGTTCCAAGGACACCTCAACAGAATGGATTTGCTCAAAGGATGAATAGGACAATAATGGAGTGTGCAAGATGTATGAGATTGCATGCTAGTTTGCCCTTACAATTTTGGGCACAAGCTGTTGACACTGTAGTATACCTGATTAAAAGAGGACCCTCTACAGCTCTGGATGGTGGTTTTCCAGAAGAGGCATGGACAGGTAAAAAGGTAGATCTCTCATATCTCAAGGTTTTTGGTTGTGAAGCCTTTGTGCACATAGATAAGGAAAATAGAAAGAAGCTTGATGCTAAGTCTATGAGGTGCACGTTTATTGGCTATGGCTCAGATGATTTTGGTTACAGATTGTGGAATCTAGAAACTAACAAGGTAATTAGGAGCCGTGATGTTGTTTTCAATGAAAGAGTGATGTATTGTGATCAGCTAAGGAAGTTGAATCAATCTGAGCAGAGCAATGGTGAATTGGATGAGGTAAAGGTCCAATATGAGCTCGCGAGAAAAATAAATAATCACTTGCAAGAAGACACAAAGACTGATGTCGACAGGGTAGGAACCGGCATCGATAGAACAGAAATTGAGGTCAGCCATACAGAGACCGACGTCGGCAGGACAGGCACCGGTGTCGATCAGACAGAACCGGCATCGACTAGTAACAGGTCTGGAGGTGATCGAGGTCGGTCACTGTCAGAGAATTTGGGTGGACAGCGTGTTGTGAACGAGTCTCAGACACCCATAAGGAGGTCAGAAAGGGTGAGTAAGCCTCCAATTAGATATTCTCCTTCTTTATTTTATCTATTGCTAATTGATGGTGGAGAACCAGAGAGTTTTGAAGAAGCAATACAGGTGGAGTCCAAGAGTCAGTGGGAGCGTGGCATGGTTGAGGAGTTGGAGTCCTTAAGAGAGAACCAAACATGGGATTTGGTTGAATTGCCAGCAGGTAAAAGAACACTAAAGAACAGATGGATTTATAGGTTGAAAGAATGTGAGAATGGACAGATGAGATATAAGGCCAGATTGGTGGTAAAAGGATTTGCACAAAAGCCAGGTATTGACTTTGGTGAGATTTTTTCTCCTGTTGTTAAAATGACTTCTATAAGGGTTGTATTGTCTTTGGTTGCTTTTGAGGATTTGCATCTTGAGCAGCTAGATGTTAAGACAGCTTTTCTTCATGGAGATTTGGATGAGGAAATATATATGGAACAACCAGAAGGATTCGAGGTCAAGGGTAAGGAGAAGTTAGTGTGCAGATTGAAGAAAAGCTTGTATGGCCTCAAGCAAGCTCCTAGGCAATGGTACTTAAAATTTGACAGGTTTATGACTGAGCATGGCTACAGTAGGTGTCAATCTGACCATTGCGTTTATTTCAAGAGATTTGATAATGGTAGATATATTATTCTATTGTTGTATGTAGATGATATGCTAGTTGCAGGATCACACATGTAGGATATCTCTTAGCTTAAGGTGAAATTAGCTCAAACGTTTGCTATGAAGGATTTGGGAGCAGCAAAGAAAATCCTTGGCATGAGCATTAAGAGAGACAAGAAAAATCATAGGTTGATATTGTCTCAAGAAGATTATGTGGACAAGGTGTTGAAACGATTCAATATGCAAGATGTTAAACCGGTAAGCACACCTTTGGCTGGACATTTTAAGTTGAGTAAAGAACAATGTCCTAATTCATATGATGAGGTAGAGTACATGAGTAAGGTTCCATATTCTTCCGCAGTAGGGAGTTTGATGTATGCAATGGTGTGTACTAGACCAGATATTGCCCAAGCAGTGGGAGTGGTAAGTAAGTATATGGCCAATCCAGGTAAGGAACATTGGGAAACAGTTTAGTGGATCCTTAGATATCTGAGAGGAACCAGCAGTAGGCACTTGTGCTATGGAGGTTCAGATACTTCTCTACATGGTTATGCGCAGGTGATTTGGATGGCAGGAGGAGCACTACAGGTTATGTTTTCACTGTAGGTGGAACGACGGTTAGCTGGATATCTAAGTTGCAGAAGGTTGTTGCCTTATCAACTACAGAAGCAGAGTATATTGCAGCCACAGAGGCTAGCAAAGAGATGATATGGATGACACGGTTCATGGATGAGCTTGGTAGGGAGCATGAGAGTTGCAGATTGTATAGTGACAATCAGAGTGCAATCCATTTGGCTAAGAATTCAGCCTTTCATTCAAGAACAAAGCACATACAGCTAAGGTACCATTTCATATGATAGGTATTGGAAGATGGTGAGTTGAAGCTAGAGAAGATCCATATGGATAGGAATCCTACTGATATGTTAACCAAGCCAGTTACAAAGGAGAAGTTGAATCTTCATTCAACTTCTGTTGGTCTTCATGATTGAGCTGAAGATGGAGGAGCTAGAAGATGTTGCTGTATAGGTACTGGTGTAGTTGTTTATCTCCAAGTGGGAGATTGTTAGGGTGTGGAGCTAAAAGCTTCACCAAGGAGCACACTTTGATAGTTTTGGGTCTACACAGACACTGGCGTCGGTCAGGAGTGACCGACGTCGGTCAGGTGCAATTACAGAGGCACCGGCGTCGATAGTTGGTTGGCCGGCGGTGGTCACAGACAAGCAGCAAGAACCAGCGTCGGTTACCTGTGTGTCCAGAATGCTATTTCCGAGGATAGAAGCAAGTGTTTGCATGATGAGTTTAAGTTGTAGTCTTAAGCTCACGTCTCTATTATTAGTAATATTATTTTTAAAGCCCTTGTTCAAGTGGCTTAACTGTTTGTTGTAAGTGCATAGTCAAGTTTCCTAATTCTATATGTAGAATTAGATCTTCTTAGCTTTGGGTGAATTATTGTAGTAGTTCATTGTATTTGGTATGTTGAAGAATAGTACAGAATTGAATCAATCTAGGCTTGTTGGAGTTGATTGTTCTTGAGAGAGAGAGCTCTTGAGGAATAGAGATCTAGTGAGAGATCTATACATCTAGGAGAGGTGTGGAAGAAAGAAGTTTCTTCAATTGTATTCCTTTTGTAAAGAGTTTGTTCATACAAGTTTTTAGGGTGGTTTCTTGTATCTCTTATTCTTGCTGTTTATCATTCTAGTTACTTGTCTATCTAATTTAATTTTGCATTTATTGCTTTCACAAGTGTAATCTATTGTTGGTTGATCCCCAACAGCCCTTATAATAACATCAAGGTATTTCTGAGGAGATACCTTTCAAATATGTGAAGGAGTGGATTTCTACTTCAAGGTATCTCCTAAGAGATACCTTTCAAACATGCACAAATATACTATTTATCCTTCAAGGAATAATTTCCTTTACATGGAAGGCACTATGGGGTGATATTTTGAAGGTCCCTATAATACCTTCAAGGTATCTCCTAGTAGATACCTTTTAAACATTCACAAAAATGGATTTACCCTTCAAGGTATCTACTAAGAGATACCTTTCAAATAGGTAGCAATCTTTAGCTTTAAATCTAAAAATGATGGAAAATCAAATTAAAATTATAGATAAATAGAATTTTGGTTCAATTAATTGGTAAAATCCATAGTTTAATGTTTTATAAGCTTTGCCATTAATACAACATGAAATATTATCACCATCAACATTGCATTAATCAAGCTTGCCAAAAAGTTCTTCTGTGCATTCATCCTACATTAAAACAATATAAAATCTAATCAATCAAAATTCAAAATCCATGGATGAAGTAGGAATGTCTAAAATTTGCAAGTCAAAATAGGTCCCATTTTTTAATTAATATGGGATAAAAATAGTCTTCTAAGACACCAGTTTCAATACTATTGCGTTAGTAATAAATGACAAACACTACAATGACTTATTCTACCATGTGGAGAGGTTTCCTTAGCAGATGTTTACCTTCCAAGGGATAATTCCATCTCATCCATTGCCTCCATCAATAGATCTCCCAAGTGGTTCTTCAGATAAGAATTGGATTAAGTATGTGCAATTATCTACAAATACATATAAACAACACCATATAAAACACTTATTTATAAAAGATTTAAAATAATTATGTTTTTATAAACAATTAAATTAAAAGTATGACTCTTATTTACAATCTAATCGATAAAGTAATGAATAGAAACAAAATATACAAGACACACAAAATAGGGGTACCCTAACCAAAAGGCGTGGTTAATGAATCTAGCTAGACTTATTAATACTATACATTATTTAGAGTATTAGGTAATGGTCTAAATAGATTGCCCTAGAAAATTTTAAATAGAGAGAAAGTGCAAGGGATGAGAATGACAACCCATAAAATGTGCCAATAGAATTTAATACATACCAATAATCAACAAGTACAAAAACACCCCAAACTCATACAAATTCACAATTAATAAATACCTAGGGTAATTTTTTAGGTGTCTACAATAGGATATGTGGTAGGGAGATGATATTCAAACATATATTTTGGAAATATCCATATGCCAAAAGGTTTTAGGGATGATTCTAGCTGAATTTACTGACTTATTCATTGCTTTGTCGTAGAGAGCTACTTTCCTTGGGGACACTTAGATAATCAAGAATATTTCTAGGCATTTATGGTATTCAATGTAGTAGATATTTTTTGGATTCACATTAAAAATTAGGTTTAAGATTACCTTTCACAAGGAATTTTCCTAATTAAAATTAAGCATGAAATGTTCAAGAGTTTTAAGCATGAGTTATCTATCCTACTCATTGTTCAGTTAAACTTGCATTAAGCTTACTGGTGTTCACCGATGTGACTTTGTAGTGTGATCATTCTAATCATTTTTTTATTAATATATTTATCACATAGTGTTAGATTAGTATATGGTAAAGCCTGTTCAATAAAAATATTGACTATTTTTGTAAAGAGGTTTGAGTCCTCTCTTAAGGTATTGGTGCAAATTTTAGATTTTCTTGATATTTTAGGGAGAATGTAGATGCCCTTGTAATTTCTAGTTGAACACATACCATCCCAAAGGTGGCATGGATTTTTAAAAAACTCCTTGTATTATTTTATATTGATTATAAATTCAACCACATTCTAGATATAAATTAAATATAATACCAAACATAAATAAAAAGTTATTTGAAACCATTTTTAATCTTTATGTGAACTAGAATATGGCCAAAAGAATCCATTTTTTAAGGTTTTTTTTTGACAGTGACATAGTTCATAGGTATTGTCAATCAGTTTTCATCAATAATAAGTCTATGCAATCAAAATTAAATTAGATCCAAGCTATGTTTGCATATATGTTTGTTAATTTACTATTTATACCTCATTTACAATTTTGTAAATTAATAGCTTTCACATTTATATTCTCTATATCATGTAGTTTGAATTATATTTAAATTGTTTAGTATTTATAGTATTAAATTATTAAATAAAAATAATTATTTGAAACACATTGTTCTTATTTTGCGTACACCTTTGACCATACTCAAAGTCCTCCAGCCCTGCTAAACTCATTTACACTCAAATAAATGGTCAATTTTCAAATTCGAATCATCTTTTTGGGTTGGCTCATATGTTTCTCATGTAAGTAAAAACACATAATAGGTCTAATCCTATTCTTAATCTAGAAATTACCAATAGAAGATCTATTATCACTTTCACTTTGAGAAAGACTGACCTAAACATTCTAAATAAAAAATATGTCACAAGGAATAGGCATTGGCCAAGTCTAAATCACCTAACCAAATCCATGTTTTCTATTTCCAAGTGTGGAAACCTAGATTAAATGTTTCATACATACTAGTGGATTAAGATTTCACACATACACTTATGGGGAAAAACTACATGTGATTTTATTTCTCTCCTCATATTATTGTATATGTATGCAGTGTTCAACTATTAATTAGAGATTGGTTGAGGTCATCCCAAACCATTAGTATTTATAAATTTTTATAGGTTAACTTACTATCAAAAGTGGAGTTAGTGATTAAAAGTGAGGGAGGCAAGATTCTAGATTCCACAAAAACATTGAATAACTGATATGATACAACATGATGGTATATAAGAAAGTAAAATGACATTTGCTAAAATAATGATACATAATTTATAAAGATGAATCAGATAGAATTAGACACCTTCCTCTAATGAAGGAATCAAAAGATTGAAAAAAAATCCAGGCAAAACAAAACATCCAATTTCATGATGTGTGTCTTGGAGCATTTCTAGTGCTTCCAATCACTTGCATTCAATATTAAACTTGCATAGACCCAATAATAAGTTAATTATCTAATCTCTCTTTGTTATTGCTATTTATAATAAATTTCAAAATGTCAAGAGTACAATGTTGTAGCATTCATATTTGTATTTTATTGTAATATCTTGTAAAATCTGAATTATCAAAAAGTTTTATCTTGTTAGATAACTAAGTAAAAATGAAGTTAAATCACTTAGCACGTAAGGGTCATAATTTGTTTTGAATTAATGAAGAATAATGATTTTAATTAACCACTTTAGGCTTCTCATACTCTAAACTCCTTCACCATTAGCAAAGATTTAGTTCATGTAATACCTTAAAAGTCACCATTGTCTCATGATTTTTACCAATGTGAAATAATATCTCATTGGGAAACATGAACATTATTTGAAAACTAATCTCAAAATATTAAATAAAGAGGGTTGATTGATGAAAGTGATCCATGATTTTCATCTTAAACTATTGAAAACATTCATTTTCAATAAATGAAATTTATCACAACATTTATGATTATATGCTATGTTTTGACACTCTTTCTCTATTAATACGACCTTCTATGTGTAAAATATAATCTGATATTTCTTTATATTAATATGTCCTTCAATGTGTACAATCTAATCTTAGATCTCTCACATGTATTAATACTATCTTGAAAGAAATCAACATTTGATCGAATGAATACCCCCTGAATCTTTGAAGCTAAGTCTAAAATTTGGTTAATAAAAAAAAGTTTACATTATTTTTCAATTTAAATATTTTAAATTAATTTTCAATTTAAAAAAGTATTACATTATACAACTAGGCATTGTAATAATTAAAAAAAAAACACTTCACATATATTTAAAAAATAAATATAATAAATAAAATATCAATGATTTACTTTTTCACTTTATGATAAATTTATATTTGAAAGATACCCATATAAAAATAATATTCTTGCTAGGTTTCTTGATTTAACAAGCACTGTGTAGTAGTTAGTCTATACCTTTGTATTTAAAATTATTTATGGGTAAATTTATATTTAAATTTGTAATTAAGTTAATATAAAAAATTGGCATAAAATAAAGATGTAGTATAATATTATTGTATAAAAATCTTGACCATCAAATATTTTCTATTGAATTGAAAAAAATTGATGTAATTAAATTTACTTTATAGATATGTTAATATTTTAGCATGCATGTTTGAAGTAAAGCTTAAATTTTACAATCAACCCTAATTATCATGATTTTTTTATGATAATTATTTATTAAACATTATCCTTAGAATGTTAGAATAAGTGATAATAAAATAAATAAATATTAAAAATAATTTATATATTTATTATAATTTCTTGATTTTATTTTAATAATTTATCCAACATATTATCTTGCATTTAATAAAGTCTAAAAATAAACTTCTTATTTGACAATAATTATATAAATATTTTAAAGAATAGAGTTAAGTGATTTTAAGAAGGGGAGTGAAATAGCTATAAAGCTTAGAATGGGGGTGGAAAATCTAATATTGTAAAAGAAAAATTCATGTTCAAATTTAACACTTCATAATCACTAGAAAAGGCAAGGATTAATGGTACATAAAGTGTATCTTTATAAAAATTATGGTAACAGGTTTATGATAATAAGGACTAATAAATATTAACGTGTGAGGAGTTTTTTTGGGAGGATATAAAAAATGCCTTGGAAGCCTCAATATTAGAATTTATAACAAAAATTTATATGCATAATCATTGTCCATTGTTTAACATTGAATGGAAATAAGGATACATGCATTTTTTTATATAGATATCCATCCTAAGGCTTTATTACTAAATATGTTATGGCCATCCACTAGTGCTTTAAAAAAATTCTATGCTTAAGTCTTCCACTAAATATAATCAAAACCCATGTGTAGTCATGTCCCACATAAAGTATTAAATATGATTAATATTCTACCTTTACCTTTCTTATGTGGCTTATTATATAATTATATTATGAAAAAATTAAAAAATATTAAAAAGTAAATGTTGTTATATTTTTGTCATTTTTGAAATGATTTTTTAATTATAATATTGATATAAATGAAATATTTTATAATAATATATTAAAAAAATATTTTTTGATATTTAAATGTAAAATTTTAAAATTGGTAAATTTCTATCTTATTAAATTTTTTTATTGGCTAAAGAAAAAAATTAATTCTTCAAGTGATTTCTATGTTATCTTACACCTCACAGACTAACAAATCAATGATTATTAAATGAAGAATTTGATATAAAGTTAGCTTTATCATTTAACATGAGATCTAACATTGTATGAGTACCCATAAATTTTAACAAAGAAATAAATATCGTTAGATTTTTTACATCCATCAAATTTTATTTAAATCATTTCACATAATTTTTTACGAACATATTCATAATTGTTTTAAATATATTTATAAATTGTATAGAATAATTTTATTAAAATTCTATTTAAAAAAATAAAAATGTTTAAGAAATCTTATTTTGTAATACGTTTAACCACTTCCAAACAAAAGCGGTTAGATTAATGATGGTCCCACCCTTATAATGGTGGAATATATGGACTTTGTTTCCTAGTTTTATTTTTTCTATTTGCTTAACTTCTAAGATTACAAACACACCTATACCAAGAATGAGATTATAATATTCTTTCTATAAGGCACTCTATGTAATTTTGAAAATAATAAGGGCTATTTTATGGTTTCAACACCTAGCATAGGTTTAGGGGAATGTTTGTAGTAGAGGTTAGTGATTCTGTAAAAAAACTTCTAAACATGGTGAATGGTTTGAATAATTTTTTGAAAATTGTTTATTAAAATTAAGCAAATAAATTATTAAAATAGAAATTGTAGTGGTCAATTTTTTTTTGGATAAGGTAAGATGATGAAAATGCGTATTGAAGTTTGCACTAGTTTTCCTCTTGCCATGATAATTTAATATTGGTAATACAATAAATTTTTTAAAATAATGGAAATAAATTTACATGAAGCACTATGGTAGGCTAGCATGGATTTTTATTTCAAGAAATGCTGAAAATGTAAATTGCATAATAGACCATAAGCAAACATAAGTGATGTGGTCTTTTACATTCAATAAATAGTCATATTGTATTTTTTTCATTTTTTGGCACATATGAAAATAGTAAATACATTTTTCTTTACATACAAAGAGAGTCAGAGTGTCCATGAAGAAGCATTATATAAAGTGATAATTGTCAAAAAGGAACTAGGAATGATTGTGTTTTTTGGATACTTTTCATGTCATATACTATTTATTTATTTGAATTTATTCATAGTAATATCAATATAATTTCCATGTGACACTACAATAGGATTCATTATCTTTATGATTTTTATTTCATGATGTCCCTTGCTTTGGAATCACTAAAAGCTTTTCCATGTCGGGCCTATTTTCCATAGTAGTTTCTTTAAGTTTCTTATGTAACTATTTATGGGTTCTCACCAATACTATTGTGGTTCAGCCTTTTGTGTATCCTATTTCCCTTATTGACCACTACATGCATGGAAAAAGTACAATTTCACCTTTCTTATCATACTGATGGTTAATCATACATGTCATGTCATCAACCATGCCATCAAGAACCCATTTAGCTGTGTAGGCTTTAATTTGATTTATAATCATTCGACTCAAGCTTGTTTTTTCCACTTCATATCCTTCAATATAGTCTTCCCAGTAGTATTATAGGTGAGGTGCATGTTAATTTTTAGGACCAATGGTTATATTGATTTTCACATTTTTTCTAGTGTCGAAAGAAAATCTATTAGGATAAGAATGGATGGTGAACTGAGATATTATTGATTCAATGTTTTCAACATTAGATAGATTTTTTAAAAAAAAGTGAGCTAATGAAATTGGGAATAAAGTATGTATTGAATCCTTGTCTTTAGAGTATTCTTAAACTAAAATTAGTTTCTTCCATATCTCTATTAGTATGATTTTGTTATTTTATAATCATGGTAGTTGTAGAGGATATCCTTCAAATCCTATGACCCTAATGTATGTAAATTTTTTAAAATAAATGTAGTAGCTATCATATTGGTTAATCAGA
>JARHVA010001875.1:2565000-2587500 GCA_037957365.1 Torreya grandis
AAATAATGCAATCAGATTTGCAAGTTGAATGTCGAAAAGAACATATGAGTCATCAATACTCTCAATGTTTGTACTCTCACTAAAATCAATAAAGTCTTATGAAATGAAAGTCTGTGAAGGCTCTAGAAGATCAATAATATGTACAGAAATAGTTATAGAACCTACAATAAGACAAGTAACATCTAGTAGAATCTCATTTTATATTGGGGGCTTGATAAAAGGAAGAACACTGTCTACCATGGATGTACTATCATAAGAAATAAAAGCATGAGGAGAGAGTACAAAATTATCAAAAGAGACAATAGGAAGTAGAGGAGGAGGCGTGACATAAATCTCATTAGGATAATAAAAAATAATCTATAGTATACTCTAAATAGTACATGGACACTTTGTATATTCCACATGGTAGTGAAGATCCATGGCAACTTATAGTGATAGAGTAGAAAATACCTTATCACAAGTATTATCCCACTTATTAAATCAAATGAGATCAATGGGTGTAGGAATGTGTTCATATAAGAATGGAATATGAATCTTATATGTGAGAAAGTGTTTCATATAAGCATGTCATGTAGCATAACTATACTTCCAAAGAAGAATCACTAGAGATGGAACAACTCTCCTCATCTGGAGTCTCCCAAATGAAGTATTCATGACTAAGAAAAGACACTAGGGAAATTCACAGCTATACAAAATAATCTGAAATGAACCCCTAAAATAAGCTCATGAATGGGACATCACATATAGCTGAGACCACATACAAGTGAGCAATCAATGTTAGAGTAAGATAAAATAATGGTGCATGCTCTAGAGATGGAATTTAGACTAGGTCAAAAGTAAGTCCACACAGATGAGAGAAATTAATGCATGAAGTACACTATAGAAGGTAATAGGGCCTATAACCCCCCCTAAATAAAGATCTTTAAATTTAATGCATTTTTAAAAATAAAGTAGACCAATACATGAAAAATTTAAAAACTTTAACTTTTTCTAAAGATTTTCCTCAATTTTTAGCTACCATTAAAAAGTTATAACATAATAAATTTCCCATAAATGAGGCCTATTTAATAAAACTACACTTAGAAATTTAAAATGTCTTTCCAAATAAAGAGTAAGGTAGCCCTATAACTACTCATTAGAACCAGCATGGAATCGGAAACCTCATTAAATCAACAAAAGTCACAAAACACATCACCCATAGATCCCTACGTGTACTTTTCTTAAAAAGCCTCTTTGGTTGGTTTTAATTAAAAAAAGACAAAGTTATTTTTTTTTTAAAAAAAACATGTTTAAATTATCAATTTTTGTAGCACATATTTTAGGTTTGGTACTAAATTTTTAATGAGATCATAACACAATGAGGCACTACCACTTTTGCATACATAGGTTAGATTTGGATGTACAAGACTACTTTGCTAGCAGGTCTTAATCTTTTGCTCTCTTCTCTTCTCTTATATACCTCAGTGAGTCTAACTCACACTTAGTCTAGTTTCAGTGGAAAATCCTTGTGGGGATGTGGGAAGACCCAAATGGCCCAATTATCTCTTGATAGATATATGTGAGATATTTAATGGGAAAAGATACCCAAAGGGCCTCACTAATACTCAATGCACATCCCTTGTTGAGTAATCTAGACAAAAACTAGAGGAAAAAATGGGGGTGTTAAAAAAGGCAGTGATGGCCAATGATTACAATTTAGATCCACTTATGAGACCATGCAATATAAATGTAGATAGACATATGATGAGTATAGGAATCTCAATTCTTGAACCACTAAAATTTATATTTGGATGAATGGAAAAGGCATTGTAATGAGGCCACTAGAATTTAACAATAAGACTATAGTTTGATCGTTACTGGTCAAACATTGGGATATTATGAATTTCAATATAATCTTTAAGAACGATTGTAAGCACATTATTTATGCAAGGCCTACAAATTATTAAGAAGGAAATGCATTTAAATGTTGTGTCTTCACCCTATACTTTGGATCTGATCAAGGTGCTTCACATGTTATGTAGTGCCAAAGATCTTCAGAGATAAGAATGTGTCAAATCTCCTTCTACATATTCTGATGATGTAACACTATAATTTCATGGCCATAATTTATTACGAGGTAAGTCTTACCCTAAAGAACCCATCTGTGGCTACACTACTCAAATTTTTGCTCTATAGCAATAGGTTTCTAGCTTACAAGCTAAGTTAGTTTTGGTTCATGCACAACTATTAAGCCACATTGCTTTTGAATTAGAATCCACTCCCATTAATAATGTGTATATGGTGTCTATTTTGCATGTAAAAGACTGCTACATGCATAAATTTTACCATGCAAGTTATATAATTGAGATGAGAGAAAACAAGGCATATAAGAAAGAAAATAGGGCATGTGCAAGCTTAAATAGGTTTAAAATAACAAAATGTAAAAAATTAGGGAAATGGAGAAAACAACTAAGCCTTCCTCTAAACCCATCAACAAGATCTACAACAAACCTTAGATCTGAAAGAACCTTACTTATATAGTTAATACATCAAATACATGTAAATGCTAATGATCGTAATATGTAAATTCCTCTTTAATTAATTCAATAGAATACATAATATAAATTATATAGATAACTTGAATAGGCTACTAGGTTATCTCATAGTAGACTGAGCACATAAGAATTCTCTAACAATAATGTATTTAGAAGCATGTGAGAGGATGTGCAACAATTCCCTCATGAATTTAACTACCTTGCTTACCAATTAGGATGTGAAACAATTCCCTCATGAATTTAACTACCTTGCTTACCAATTATCTACCCTATTATAATAGCTTGATGAAGAGGAATATGAATAAAAAGTAGGTAGAGTTAATTTAGAGGAGAATTCATAGTTAGACTGATTGTAACTCACTGTGGAACTCATAGGAGAAATCACAGTGGTAATCAATTGAAATCAAGTTAGAACTTGCTATGGAACTCACCCTCTCACCCAATTAACTTATTATAAAACCTAAGTAAGCTGAAGTTACATGTGTAAGGATTATCCATTTAATAAGTAAATCGAATAATTAATATCCTACACTAATAGAAATCTCTCGAATAAAAAAGGTATAAAATTATTTTAAAAAATTCTAAATTTATTTGTTTATATTCAATTTGAGTTAATGAATATTTTTAGAGGCATTTGGTTATTTTAAAAAAATGGATTTATTTTTTTATATTAAGTATGAATTAAGGAAATCTCTCCAACCAAGAGTAGGTAGACAACTATTTTTAAAATATTATAAATTTATTTAATTATATTGAATACAAATTGACTAACTCTCTTGAACAAAAAATAGGAATATAGTTATTTTATAAACTTTAGATTTTTTTTAATTTATTAAAAGTAAATAAAAAATATCAAAACAAAAATAAGTATATAGTTATTTTTAAAAAATTATAAATTTATTTATTTATATTAAATATAAATTGATTAAATCCACCAAATGAAAAATAGACATACAATTATTTCAAAAACATTAAATTTATTTATTTATACTAAATATGAGTTGATAAAATTTCTAAAATTAAATACTAGTTTAAATAAATTTTAATGCAATTAATATGAAAATAAAATACTCTAAAAAATTTATGATTGATATCTAGCAATCATATTAGAGCTTTACAAAAGTCAAGTTTTATTTATAAGTTTTTAAATTTTAAGGTAGGAATGAAGTTTAAAAATGGTCATTTCATCCTCCTATCTAACAAACATTAAATAATATAATTAAAAAAAAATTAAATAAATATATAATATTAAAATAAAAATAAATTTTAATTTTTAAATTTTTTTGAATATTGAAAAAAATAATTGATTGGTTTATCAGTCCCTGCCTTCTAAGGAACTAATGGTTTCACTTTCTAATTAACTTATATTTACTTAGTCAATCAAATTTTTAGAATTTTTTTCTATTTTGGAGAATGAAAAATTTTCTCTGCAAGGGTTTTCATAGTTTATGTCTATCTAATTGCATCTTTTGCCTTCTTGTGTTATACTACTAAGCCTATGTGTTTTTTTATGACTGTAGTGCATTAACTGCACTCAACATGTTACCTTTTGGAGTAGAAGTTCATATAATTATGGTCTCTTCATGCTCTACTAAATCTATTAATCCAAGAGATGGAGCTAATTGCACCCAAACAAGCTCAAAAGTTTATTCCTAGACTCTATGATGAGGTAATCTCTTTGACGCCTCCCTTCTAAATGTAAGTATTCTTACTAATACTACTAAATAATGTTATAAGTGGTATGAAAATTGATCTATTAATGTTTATTTTGTTTGTTTCATCCCTTAAGAGGATTACCTCCACAACTAGCTCCACAACCACTAAGAGCCACTAGAGGTCCATGTCTCTGGAATCTAAAACTGTACCAAATGTTTTTTTTATTTACATTTAAGGATCCCTCTAAGACTCAACTACTTATTTTTAAGTCCAATGTTTGGTTCCTTCATAACTAACTTATGACTTTATCTCTGTGGTCCCATAATTTTAATGTTTCTGACAATGTTTCCCTTTGTGTCTCTATTTGGGTTGAGTTTCCTGGTCTACCAGTCCACCTTTGGGATTTTATACCCAAAATCATTGCTCCCATAGGACATGTGGTTACAATTGAACCAGATAGGTTATTCTTCCCTGCCCTAACAAAGGATTCTATGTGGATGTTGAACTCTCGAAGGAACTAAAGGATTTAATTGAATTATAGGTTGGGAGACCAAGTGGTAAAAAAAGGTTATATATTTCAACCTTATTAACACTTAATTTCATTGTCAAGCCTTAGACCACTGCATCAAATATTATCCTCGTATGGGTCATCCCAACCTTCCTCGACTATATCCTCATCTAGAGAAGCCAAAATTGACAAACCAAGGTGATGGTTAGACCATAATTCACATAAAATGGGCATCGATCCCTAAGCCACAAATCACACCCCAATTTCCACCTCGATAAGATTCTCCTACAATTATCATAAAGTATTTCTCTAGCCTCCCAAAATTTTAAGATGTTTATGGTTGAGGTTCAATCGATCAGTGGTTGATTTTCATAGTGGTCTCATAACCCACCTTATGGGGATGTTGACCCTCCACAGGAGGAACATGATGCCAAATGCCATTTCATTGTAGATGAAATAATTTATCACCCTCACCCACCCAACATCTTTATAGCATTGATAGCTTGAATCATAATAATGTATCCCACCTTTTGGTACACAAAGGGGACAATAAAAAATTAAAATGTGAACATTTATCATTTTATATAGATAGTAGTGACATAACTGTGGGTAAGTACATTAAGTTGGGGGATAATTATGTGGACATTTTGGGTAATGCAATCATTTTAATAAATAACATGATCACATTATTTAATTAACATGATCATATTATTTAAATTATGGCTTCATAATTACTAATCCATAATTTAAATTATGGCTTCACAATTACTGATCCATAATATGATCAAATTATTAAATAATAAGATCATGTTACCTATGTCACCAAAAAAAAATTGAAACCTAAATTTAAAATTTATCATTTTGTATTTGAATTTCCTTTGCTAACCTCACTCTTTGAGATTGTGTTTTGGGTGAAAGAGACAAAAGCCTACCATAAACCTACTAAATTTATCCAAAGATGCCTCTAATAGATGATTCCACCATGTAGAAGAGGTAAGTGATAAAAATCTACACTTGTTAACCCTAAATTTTAGTAATTTTTAGTTTTAATTTGTTTATTTTAAATAGTGCATCATGTTAACTCTCTTATTCTTCTACCTAAAAATCATAACCCTCCATAGAACCCTCTTATTCCTCCTCCTAACCCTCCATAAAAACTTTTAGTTCCTCCTCTTATCCCTCCACATAACCCTCCTACAGTTCCATAAAATCCTCCAGGTAGTCAGGAGAGTCTAGTTGACAATATTATGGGAAGTAAAATTGAAACTAAATAAATAATTGGAATAATGAGGGATCCCACTTCCACTAACACCCACCACACCCATCTAACCAATTACATAGAGATATTAATATAACAAATTGACACTATAAAAAGTCAAATTGACAGAATGGATATATATTGGGATAATTGTAGATCTTATTATGATGAAAAATTATTAGCACTTAAGGTTAAGAAAAAATAAATATCAAAACCCTCCATTTTCACCTTACTCATTGACCCAACTAACAATGCACCATTTTTGGTAACTACTAAACATTTTCAATCCATCACTACCAGCATAATTTAATCACAACCAATTTTTAGGATTGATGGTAGATGGAATTTGATTATCCATCATGTAAAAACCATGATGTATTGTTGTATTTTTTGAGAAAATTTTAATATGAATTTATCTTCAATGAGATACTAAACAATTTTGATTATAGTGAGTTTTAGGTCTGAGGAGAAGGATCTACACAAGATTGACTAGGTTCATGTCATACACCTAATCAACCTACAAAGATCCATATCCAAAATCCAATTGAACTCAAGATCCCCTATATATTTTATCAAGTCATAGAGACTGACACTCTTCATACTCTTAGTTCACTCACCAATACACTCATTCAACATATGACTAGGCTCTCACAAACTGATGCTAGAGATATGCCACCTAGTGTGCATACTCGACCCCACTCTTGTAGTTATTATGGAGTTATGTGTACTAGACCTTCTGATGATGATGGTGTTGGTGGTTCAGATTGATTGGATAATATTATTATGAGTGATGAGTTTTTGGCATGCACATTTGGTGTTCAGACATCAACCACTACACAGCTATAGTTATATTATATATAAATGTCACATTAAATTTAAGTTATATTTGAAAATTTAATTTATCTAACAATTAATTTACATTGCAATTGAATAATATATATTCCATTTTTTATGACATAGGAGGTGATGGTGCCTTCATCGTCATAGTCAACATTTACATTATTTTATTTGATGTAGTCATTATTTATATTTTTAGATCTAGCTACTAGCCCATCCACTACTACATCTGTCTCTGATAGGATGAGACATTTTACTTATATAGAGGTAAAATTTTTAGTTAATTTTATGCTCTATGTACATTTAGTCTATGTATATTTACCTTACAAGTTTAAGTTAAACTTATCTATAAAATATCTTGATGCATAGGTTCTAACAATATTCCTTGATATGGATGGAAACACACACTTACCTTTTCCAAATACCCAACTCTGATCCTTTCTTATTCTTATTTGTCTTCTATGTTCAAACTCTTTATCTCTTTGATCACTTTGTATTTACTAGTTCTTTTTTGTTCACTCTTACCTAATTAATGGCTCTTAAACCTCCTTATATTCACTTAATCCTCATTCTCTATTTGAAGTCATTTTAATAATCAACTACCTCTAAAATATGTATTTTTAACATCAACCTCATTAGTTCACAATCTATTTTCATGTTCTCTCTCTTTATCCTTGCTCTATTCATTACAATTTTCTTACGTGTTTTCATAGTTATGCATGCTACTTTGATTTTGTCCTTCCAAAATACTCATAAGACAAACTACCTACTGAATTACATCCAATTGCATATATCCAGCCATTCCACACAACCCCCAAGCTTCAAATCTTCACTTAACTAATAATAATAATAATAATAATAATAATAATAATAATATAATAATAATAATAATAATAATAATAATAATAATAATAATAATAATATGATCATGTTATTATATAACATGATCACGTTATTTGCTAGACTAGGTTCTGCTCCAACATAGATATCAAGAAGTGTATATTATGAATAATGTGATCATGTTATGTAATAACATGATTGTGTTATTCTTAATACTTGGTTGGGGTTAAGCATTTCCATTGAGAACCACGTGTTATCTATATTAAAAATAATTCGATCGTGTTATACTTAATATAGATTAGGGATTAGGGATTAGGGATTAAGGCATTAGTGTATAGAGTTTAGGGATTAGGGATCAGGGATTAAAATTTATGTTTTAAGGTTTAGTGATTAAGGATTAGGGATTAGGGAATGTAGGGTTTACGTTTAAGGGTGTATATAAGGTCTAGTCACTCTATGCCATGTGTGAACCTAATTTTTACTAGAAAAGATGTTAATTAGGAGTAAATTAATTCATAAATACCGAAATTTTTTGGTTTACAATTTAGGGTATAGTGTTTAGAGATTAGGTTTAGGGTACACAAGGTTAATCACAAAGATAATTATTAGTGTAAATGATGTTAATTTGGGCTAAACTGACTATTTTAAGGTTTAAAGAGTTTATATTTATGGTTTAGAGTTTAGGGATTAGAAACATTAAGGATTAGTCCTTGAGGTATAGGTTTGAAACTATATAATGTATAATTATGAAGGCAATTGGGGAAAATTAGAGTTGATCAACCCCCAAATCGCATTTTATAGTCATGCAATTAGGTTGAAGGGGCTCCAAAAAGTCCTAATTTACTTCTGATGCATAGCTAGATTTGTAATCCAAAGGCTACGTTTTGGACATAGGCTTAAAAAATGCATTTTATGACATCTCATGATAAAATTAGTTATATCATAAGGCATATATATTTTTGGCATGTAGTGGGAATTAGTGCATAGGGCTTACAATTAATATTTCAAGGATTAGGATTTAGGATATAGGGTTTAGGTTTAAAGACCTATATATAATATCTAATTGCTCTATGTCATGGGAACCTAATTCTTACTACAAAGGATGTTAATTGAAAATAAACCAATTTTTAAATAGGGTAAGCTTCTCATTTATAATTTAGGCTATAATGTTTAGGGTTTATGGTTTAGGGCTTAGGTTTTAATGTATATATAGTTTAGAGTAGATATGGTTAATCATAAAGATATTGAGGATAATTTGAATCACTTGTGACTATAGAATGTGTTTTTGGGTTGTCATTATACCCTATGTCATTTTTTAGATTGATTCAATTAGTTAGATGGGATAATCAGTTGTGTGATTGAGGCCTAACCAAGCCCTATGAACTTAATTCTTAGTATAATGATGTTAATTTGGGATAAGATGATTGGTTCAAGGTTTAAAGAGTTTATATTTATGGTTTAGAGTTTAGGGAATAAGAACTTTAAGGATTAGGGCTTAGGGTATAGGTTCTAGGGTATATAAGGTAAAATCGTGAAGGTGATTAGGGTAAATTTGATTTCCTTGAACCTATATCTATGAGTAAAGAATGTGATTTTGCTCTCAATTATCCCCCACATCATCAGAGATTGATCCAATTAAGTCAATTGTGGTTTAATGAGTGATGCAATTTTGACCAAGTTCATCCCTATGAACCTAATTCTTATTATATATAAAAGATGTTAATTGGGGATAAATTTATTGGTTTAGAGTTTAAGGTCTATAATTTAAAAGGTTTGGGGTTTAGGGCTTATGGTTTAGGGTTTAAGGTAAACGGTATAAAATATAGGGTTAAAGTTAAATGGTATAGGGTTTAAGATATCAAATAAAGGGTCTAATCATTAAGGTAATTGAAGAACATTTGAGCTGTTTGTTCACCTATTTATGATAATTACCTTCAGGTTTGTATTTATGATAAAAGTAGGGTCAATTAAGCCATGTACATGTTGCATACATGTTATATAATCGATTGAGCCACAAATTTAGTTTAGGTGCTCAATTTTGCCTAGATCATACCGTTAGTTACACAAATTAACTAATTGGATCAATTTATGATAGAATCAATCTTTTAATTTATCCCCAAACCATACCTTGTTCTTGAAGGGGTTTAAATAGGCCTCAAATGAATCCCCAATTAAATGAAATAACTCTTTGGTTAGTTATATATGACATGACATTAGGGTTAATTTCACTCTAAATCACATCATATATATTTTAAAATAGGTTCATGTGACTCAATTTGACCATAATTACCTCTAAATTTAACTAATCAAAAATTTCATTCATTAGATGATGACTTCAAGTTTATTGATCTCAAAACCACATTTTATACATATATAACTTGCATATAAGTAAATAATGTTTCTTTGTTTCAATCTAGATAATGGAATTGGTACTAATCAACCCCTAAATCACATTTTATAATTGTGTAATGAGGTTGAAGGGGCTCAAAATAGCCCTAATTTAGTTCAAATGCACAACTAGATTGGTACTCTGAAGGCTAAATTTTTTCCATAGGTGTAAAAAATGCATTTTATGACATATGATGATAAAATCAAATATATTGTGAAGCATGTATATTTTCGACATGTAGTGGGAATTAGGGCATAGGGATTATAATTTATGTTATAGGGATTATGGATTAGGGCATTTAGTTTAGGTTTAAGGACCCGTATATAATGTCTAATCTCTATATGCCTTGTTAACCTAATAATTACTACAAAGGATGTTAATTAGGAATAAATCAATTGGTAAATAAGGAAGTTTTATATTTTAAAATTTAGGGTATAGTGTTTAGGGTTTAGGGTTTAGGGTATAGGTTTATATATATATATATATATATATATATATATATATATATATATATATATATATATATATGGTTTAGGGTACACAAAGATAATCACAAAGATAATTGAGGATAATTTAAATCACTTGGACCCATTTGTGACTATAAAATGTGTTTTTCAGTTGTCATTATACCCCCTATAATCATAAAAATTGAGTGAATTAGTCATATAGGTTAATCAGTTGTGTGATTTAGGCTAAAATGATCCCTATAAACATAATTCTTAGTCTAAATGATTTTGATTTTTGCTAAAATGATTGGTTTAAGGTTTAAAGAATTTGTATTTATGTTTAGATTTTATGGATTAATAAATTTATGGATTAGGGATTATGGTATAGGTTTTAGGGTATATAAGGTACAATTGTGATGGTAATTGGGGAAAATTTGATCTCCTTCAACCTAGATCTATGACTAAAAAATGTGATTTTGGGCTCAATTAGCCACCACATCATCACAGATTGAGACAATTAAGTCAATTATGGTAATGAGTAATGCAATTTTGACCAAGTTCATCCCTATGAACATAATTCTTACTATATATAAAGGATGTTAATTAAGGATAAATTTATTGGTTTAAGATTTAAAATTTAAAGGGTTTAGGTTTTAGGGGTTATAGATTAAGGTTTAAGGTAAATGGTATAGGGTTTAAGTTAAATGGTATAGGGTTTAGGGTTTAAGATATTGGATATAGGGTCTAATCACTAAGGTAATTGAAGAAAATTTGAGCTTCTTATTCATTTATTTGTGATAATTACCTGAACATGTTTACATTTTAGATAAAAGTAGGGTCAGTTAAACCATACATGTTATACAATTGATTGAGCCATAAATTTGGTTTAGAGGCTAAATTTTTCCCAAATCATGCCCCTAAATGCACAATTTGACTAATTAGATCAACTCATGATAGAATCAAACTTTTAATTTTGCCCCAAATCATATCTTGCTCTTTAAGCGGTTAAAAATGGCATCAAATGCCTCCTATTTTAAATTAATAAAAGCTTTGGTTAATTATATATGACATGAAATTAAGGTTAACTTCATTCAAAATAATATTGAATATAAAACTTAAAATATGTTGACATGGCTCATTTTGACCCTAGTTACCTCCACAATTGAACCAATCAACATTTTCATTCATTAGCTGATGACTTCATGTTTAGTGAGCTCAAAATCAAATTATATACATGTATAAATTGAATATAAATAAATTATGTTTCTTTGCATCAATCAAGTTAATTAAACTGGAGATGATCAACCTCCAAATCATATTTTATATACATGGAATAGATTGAAGGGGCTCAAAATAGCCTCAATTTACTTTAGATACACAAGTAGATTGGTACTCTAGCCATAGGTTAAAAAAAACATTTTGTGACATCTCATGATAAAAAAAAGTTGTATCATAAAATTTATAATGAGTTACGCCTTAAAACCAAGTAATTATAGGTGGTCAAGTAAACAAATTAAAACTCCTACAATTTTTTTAATGTCTAGTGTGATACCACGACACCTTAATTCACTATCCAAGATTATAGACATTTCCCATATCACATGAAATAAACCACCATTAGGGAGCTCAAGAACATAAAAGGTCATATATAAAATTTGAGGTAAAGAGAAAATTTAGGTTTTTGGGTGTTATGAATTTATAATGCGGTCACATTATTAACATGATCATGTTATTAAGTAACGTGATCACATTACTAACATGGTTAGTAATGTGATCAGACTGTTTAAATTTGAATTCAAATCTCATTCCTTTTGTTTTGAGAATAGATTGGATTCAACTTTGATCACCAGTTGAGTCTGAAAATTATGATAAAAAATAACAAATGCAACTTTGATCACGAAATACATTACAAATTTTAATGTAAAAATTTAAAAAAATAATACCATCATGATAAGCACTCTTTCCTCTTTTTAAAAATATGTTTTTTTTATAATTTTTAGACTAATTAAATGTTTGAAACTATGTTTATTTATAACTACACCTTTTTTAGGCCACTACATGCTGCAAACATACATGCCTATACATGTTCATGTAATTTGTCTTTTGTTGATCCAAGTGAAAAAAATTATATGGTAAAAAACCAGGCCTAATTCTATAGACATTTTAAAAATAAAAACTAATTTTAATATTTTTTTGAGGTAGTTCGATGTGTCACACAAATGGCTATCCATTTTTTTATCAAATTTTATGATATATTTACTTGAAAAATTAATAATAAAAACATATTCATTCAAAAATATAAAAAATTATAGGTCAAAAACTAATAGATGTTATCTAAATTTTCCCCAACGTGTTTCAAATAATATTAAGCACTGCTAAAAAATTGGTGTGCCTCATAGCCATCTGTGTACTCTATTTTCTTGAAAAAATTAAGAATTCCTTTTCAAACGCTAGATATTTGACATAGTTATACTTAACCATTTTTTTTAAAAAATTTTGTGTTTTCAAAGCTAGACTCTGAATTCTACATTTCATGCTCTCATACCATCTTCAAATTTGGAGTGTAGATATCTCAAATTATCGATATAAGTTCATATTTTTGAAATTTAAAGAAAATCATGTCCATGGGTAGGCCACTTTTTATCTCCCAACTTTGTTCATTTACCACTGTATAAAATGTGAAAATGGTTTAAACTAAAAAAATGTTGCATTTTAAGTGTAGATTATATATTTTTTATTTAAAAATAAATTTGATTTTTTAATACCTAAATACACAGTTTGTATGTTTCGTGTATAAAATGTTTGTTTGACTATTTGATTTCTCCTCATAATTTTCTCATAAAATAATATTTTCCTAAGATTTGTTGCAAAGAGATCTTAGAAACATGGATATAGTGAAACATTATATTTTTTATTTTTAGATAAAATAATATTTTTCAAATAATTTTTTAATGATTAAGGTAGGGGACATCAATGTTTATGTCGTGTGTGTGTGTGTGTGTGTGTGTGTGTGTGTGTGTGTGTGTGTGTGTGTGTGTGTGTGTGCGCGTGCGCGCGTGTTGAAATAGACTATTTTTTTTCCATTATAACAAGTACATTAAAGTCGATTGCAGTGATATTTTTCAATTTTTTTGGCCATAGTCTCCTACTTTTTCCAGAGCCTCAAACATATGGTGTTTCATTTTATAAATAAGTATATTTCACTAAATAAATGAAAATAAATATTAAATATTATTAAAATTTATAAAAATTAATATTATTATAAAGATCATAAAATGGCCTATTTATATATAGAGCCACATGTTTTTATTTTGTTTTTTCATCCTAGTACGTGGCATCCATAGTGGCAATTTTATGTCAATAGTAGCTTCCCACTTGAAGGGGTGAGGATTTGATACCACATGGCATTAGAATGAAGGGGGATTGAATAAACCCCATTTGTTTTAACCCTGTTCATTTTAACCCCCTCAAAATAAATCATTTCATTGGCCACTTTATTTAAATTAATTAAATGTATAACGTAAATGTTTGAAACCCTTTATTCAAACGTCATCCATTATAACCCAATTTGTTCTAAGCTCATTAAAAAAGTACACATGGGGGTTAGAATGAAAGGGGTTTGTTTGAACTATTGCTTTTGGATTTGGATGTACTTAGTTGTCAAGTAGGACTCATTTATGTGCTTTAACCCTAGAATATTGAGGATGTGTAAGGGGAGATTCAAACGGATGATCCCTCCATATAAATGTTTTATCATGGGTTTTTAGGGGTCTTATAGAGTCTAATAATAAATAATTTATGTGATCTACATGTCAACAAATTAGGTTTAAAGAGTTATCTATTTGAAAGAAGTTAATATTTTTAGCTCTCTTCTCTAAACATCCCTGCATAACATTTGGCTAGATGCCACCCATGTCATCCCCTTGCATGAGGCAGGACTTTGCATCACATGTATTTTATTTATTCCTAAGGTCTCTTTTGACATCATTTCCATGGTTTAAGACCCATCACTTTGAATTTTCTAGATTATTCTTGACATTTATGGCCATCCTTTTGACATCCTCAACATCTATGCTCCCAATGATGGCCCTTATTACTTCCTTATGTAAATGATATTTGGTAAATGGGATACCTCCTTCCACATGGATTGTGTGTGAAAATTTTAATATGATTGAACATCCCCATGGGAAATATGGGTCCCTTCCTATGAATTAGTGTGTTGGTGAGAATGAGTTATGGTATTATTTAAAAAATAAATGGTGTTTGGCTAACCCTATCCTTTAGTGGAAGACATTTAACCACATGTCTTGATTTACATGGTCCTATTACCAAACTAGGGATCACCACATGCTGAAATGGCTAGAACATTTTATGATGTCAAAGAAAAATATTTTTTCCTTTTATATCATTGATGGCCAACCTATCAACATTCAATCAAATATTATTTTATTAGACCACTCGCCCATCTCCTACAAAGTGGAATGACCCTCTAGGAAGTAAAATGTGCTACATAATCAATTTATTCTCAATACCTCTACATATTGAGTCATGATAAAATAATTCAAATCATCATTGGATATTGAACTTCGCTTTTCAGCCCCCATATACTACCAACTGGATTAAGTGGTGGAGTGAGGCCATTCTATGCATGACCTCATCCCTCCACCACCATGGAAAACATATTGCTTGGATTCACAAGTGTTAAAAAGAGGATAGATTCAAAGAATTCAAATAGGTTTCTTCCTCCCTCAACATTGATCATTTCAACATAAAATTACAAAAATTGGTTGACTCACTCAAACACCACCTACAAGTGGTGGATAGTCATGCAGTTAGGGGAGCCTAGCTTTGTGGTTGATTGCATTGGTTTAAAATTGGTGGCAATGCCTCTATTAAATTTTTAAAAGCACTAAAATCCAAAAAAGCATATGGTAATATTAAAGACACTCAAGTAGCTCAACCCTAGTTTTCCTCCAAGGATGATATCTCCTTGACCTTTCTTGAGCATTACAAGAATGTTGTATTCCCCCAACCCGATATGGATGAGCAATCCCAAGATCTTTAGAATTTCCTTGATGTGGTGCCTCGCAAGCTCAAACCAGTAGATCAATGTCTCTATGATTCCTTGATCACCTTGTAGGAGCTTACTGAGGCTTTGAACAATATTAGTAATGATAAATCCCTCAGCCTCAATGGCTTCCTTTGTAAATTTTATAAATCCATTTGGGAGTTCATTAGCCCTAACTTGGTGTATGTCTACAAAGAAGCCTTACATAATTAGTCTCCTAGACCCATAATCAATCAAGGAAATATCAAATTTATTCAAAAATCTAAAGATCTTAATATTCTCACCAAATGCAGGTTGATAACCCTACTTAATCTCTCTTACAAAATTATTTCCAAAACCTTTGCCAATCGCGTTCGATGAATCCGACCTACCATTATTATACCAAAAAAATAGGTTTTATTAGAGGGAGATATATTTTGGATAATATTATCATGATCTAAAAGAGCATGACTTGGGCCCATTCCTCTCTTCAGAGAATTATTTTTCTCAATATAGAGTTTGATAAGGCTTATGACAAGATTGATTGGCATTTTATTCTTACCATGATTAAGGCTCTCGGCTTTAGTCCCTATTTCATATGGGTTGTGCAATCCTTCCTTCACAATACCTATCCCTATCTAAATATTAATGGGCATCAAACCCTAGGGATAAACCTCTAATATTATATCCACTTAGGTTGTCCCCTTGCTCTAACACTCTATTTTCTAGCCGTTGAAGCCCTAGGTTGCCTTCTGGATTATAAAGCTTCACATGGGATTGTTCATAGCATTGTGTTACCTGACCACACCTCTCAGATTATTAATGAAATATTTGCACATGAATTATTTATCATGCTTGAAGAGAAAGAGGCCACTTTTAATGAATTTATGTAGTGCTTAGACATCTTTTGTTTTGCTTCTAACTCTAGCTTTTAATAGAAGAAAACCTAGTGCATGTGGCAAAGCATGATACCAGTGAATAAGTGGCTTAATAAGTTTAATTGGTAGTGTATTTCTCAAGTGTAAAAATTCAATTTCTTGGGCATCCCTTTCACTTTTGACATCTCTCCATCCCAATTTTGGCTTATGTCCTCAATAGGATTGAAAATAATATTGACTATTGGATTACCAAGCCCCTTTCTCTAGTGGGTAAGTTTTAGATTTGTACAAAGATTTTGGAGGCCACTCATGCTTAATTTTCCTCTGATTGAGACCCCTCCAAACCCTCTTCTGATAATCTAGAAAAGCTTATTCAAGATTTCCTCTAGGCCAATTCTAACAAGGCTTGGATTTTTTATCGTGTGGCCTGGGATATTTACTACCTTTCTCATGATAAAAATTGCATGGGAATCATCAACATCTATCAATAAAGTATGATATTATTTAATAAATAGGTTTTTTGAGCTATTGAGGGTAATGAGTCTTTGAAAATCCTCCTCCACCATTGTATCCTTTCAATATTGGCAAAACTAGTTGTTAGAATATTGGCTTTCAATCCTTTCTCATCACTAATGTGTCTGTTAAGATTACAAGTTCCTTTGTTGTCAAAAGTATCTGGATGGATTTTTATGTAGTCAAACTCCACTTTAAATGAATATGGGATGTTTTTCTCATAGGGTTATCTTTTAATGATCAAAGCTTGTGGTGGTTTCCTATTATCACTAATTCTTCTATTCCCCTATCTAATTATCTTTGTATTAAAGCATTGTTTATAAACTTAGCCTTGAACATCCTAAGGCTTGGTGGAAATATTGGAGGTTGAATGATGATACACACTTTAAAGTATACTCTCCCAAGTTCCTTTATCGGTTGACTTACCTTCCATCCTTCGCATTCAAGAATTAATCCCTAATTTTATGATTCATAAACTTGGCCTTCAACCTCGTAAGGCCTAGTCAAGAGATTAGAGGTAAAACTATGATACAAAATTTAAAATATATTCTCCCAAGTTTATTTATTAGGTGATGAGTCCTTCCTCCCTAGATCTTAACAAGCTCAATAGATGCTAGTACCTTAAGTGCTCTCCCAGGACATGGCTAGCCCATTTTGAGCATGTGTGGCACTCTATTCTAGAGCCTAAATTGGATCAATTTTTATGGTGTTTAATCTACCTAGGGATCCCCTTTGGTGATAATTTTCTCCACCTCATTACCCAACCCTTTTTTATGGATTGCAAGCAACTAAAATATTTCAAGCATCTATTTTGGTTTTGTCCTAAAGCTTAATCTTCTTGGTGATGGATTCACTCCTTCTTTCAACCCTATCATCCTAATATTTCTCTTGGTGTCAGATGTTTTTTAGGAACTTCTCTAATTGGCCATATTCTATTGCTTTTATCTAACAAATTTTTTATGTGACCATCCTATTTTAGCTTTAGAAAGTCAAGAATAATGTTATTTTTAACTGAGGTTTGTGTAATTTCATTTTTTGTTAATTATTCTTTTTTTTATTTCATCAATTTACTTTAAAATCTAAGCTTAGGGTGAGAGGATGGATTGGACCTATGCAACCTATAAGATCTCCTCAACCATTGGGGGAGTTCCTCATACACTATGAGAAAAGTTATATCAGATGGCCTACCTCGTAGACCCCTACCACCTCCTCCCAAAGGTGTAGAAGACAAAGTCATCCCAAAGTAGGGGCCACTTTTTGCCTCACCCTCTCATAGAGGGTGGTTATAATTCACATGGTAAGTCTGATATTTGTCCTGCATAGCAGTCTTTGGTGAGTGCTATTATTCTTACACATCCCACTGATGGTTGGCTAATCATTATTCATGATGACTGCCTAGATGGCTAGAATGCTCCTTAGGTCTTGATGTGGAACTCCCTATTTGGTCAATGCTTCCTAAGGATGAACCTCCACATCCACCTCTTGAGGCAATGACCTGTGCTTAAATTTCTATTTTGTTATTTATAGTTTCTCTCATTGTACCCTATGTAACTATTTGTTGATATTTGGAGATAGTTTCATTTTATAACATGGAGTTTGTGTCATGGTTTATCTGGACACATTACTATATAACCTTTTGTATTATATTTCAATTATTTAATATTATGTGAAGCATTCCAATAATAATTTTTTGTAAATTCATATAATTTTAATAATTCTAAAATTTTACTAAACTGGTTTTAAAAAATAATGAAATATTCCCAAAAATGTTATTTAAGAAAGTTCTTTGGTTTTAGTACAAGTGTATGTATTACTAAAAATAAATTAATTTTTTTTTAATATTTTATAATACAGTGCCAACTATTTTACTATTTTTACCATTAAATATAATTTTTTTTGATAGAACTTACCTTCTACCATCACAACTTGCTCTGTACAAACTTAGGGATCACCATGATATACGTTGCACCATTAATGAGTATCTCAATTATAGAAGGTAAGAAAAGAGATAGGATGTGATGTGTACTTGTTTGTAATAAGGAAATCACTATTTTTAAATTGATGACTATAAACCTAGGGGAAAGGTCCTGATAGTTGTGCACCCTAACTTTGGATAGTGAATTAAGGTGTCATAACAAAATATTAGACTTCAATTTATTTACCCATTTTAATATGTTGTCTTAACTACTTATAACTAAGGTTTCAAGGTCTAACACGTTATATATTTTATGATATAGCTGATTTTATCATGAGAGGTCATAAAATGAATTTTTTAAAACCTATGACTAAAACTTAACCTTTGGAGTACCAATAGTTGTTCATTAGAGTATCAATACTTGAGTCTTACTTTTCAAGATGTGATTGGTTACTTTTAATTTAGTAGAATAAATGTTAAACAAGTATTAGATACTACATGTTCAAATTTTGGTAAACTTAAATATTTATACACACTAATATGTTCCATAAATGGAACACATGTTAATAAAAACCCTTGTTTAGCAATTGAAACATGCACGGCTACTAGGACCTTTCCTCTAGTGCTTGGAGTGGAGGAGGTGGCACATACATGTAATAATAACACAAAATTTAAAAAACCATCATTATATGATTGAAATCAGATATATTTTCTTAAATAATTTTCAAAATTAAATTAATGTGAACTACACATAAAATTTTATGTACTTTATGACCAATACAAACATATTTTGTAAAAATGTATTCGTTGAATCTTCATAGCAATATCAATGTATAATGTTTTTAGTATAACAACATGCATTAATATTTTTAGATATTAAAATATTTATTTATATTTGGTTTACTACAATAATTATATAAATATTATAATAATTATTCTATAAATAATAAATAAAAGTATGTATTTTTTTTTGGATATGTCCAAAGGTATTGTATGGAACTAGTAAATTATATAGAATTTTGACTAGATATTTTTGAAATAAACATATAATGGATTTATAATGTTGAGTAAGCATACATCTAAATTAGTGAGTTCCTTTACCTAAGCAGCCATGAGTGAGGGGCATCCACACCATCACAATCACCCAGTATAATACAATCAATGCCAAATAACTAAATATCACCAACTTCAATGAGAATATTATATATCTATTCAAACATATTTGACATCATTGTTTATAGATTCGTGCATGAGATACTGATTAATACCAAATCTATTTGTATGATGTAGTCCTATTTCATCCTTATTTAAATAATATAATCAAGGTCAAATCAGTAAATATTGCCAACTTCAATGAGAATATTATGTGCCTATTAAAATATATTTCACATCATTTTTTGTAGATTCATGCATGGTACACCTACTAATACTAGATCTATTTATATGATGAAGTCCTATTTCATTCTTTTTCTCTATTGTGTTCATGATACTGCTTCACAAAATATAATCAAGGTCAAATTATTAAATATTTCTAGCTTTACCAAGAATATTATGTACCTATTCAAACATATTTGACATCATTGTTAGAATATCCATGCATGATACACCTAATATTACAAGATATATTTATATGATGTAGTCCTTTTTCATCCCTATTCCTTGTTATGTTCATGAATGTATCATTTTACATGATTTTATTGGCTCTCACATATTTATTAGTTGTATATTTATCACTCTATGTTACATCTTCTTCACAAACATTGACAACTATTATCTTTTTTTGTGTTAGTCTAACAAAAGTTATCATGCTAGTGTCAAGCTTTCATCTATGGCCATGTATTTCATATTTTTGACAAATCTATCAAGGTGATCATTATGAGCATCATTGTATGCTGAGAGATTGTTGAATTTATAATCTAAATCCATTTTTTCGATCTTTTAGACCCTTTGTTTTTCCACACTTATGTCTATTGCAATAGTTATTTTCCAAAGGAAAAGATTATATTCATTTCTCAAAAAAAATATCTTTTATTTTGAGCTACTACAAAAAAGTCTATAAGGGATGAAACTTGATGTGCATATGAAATATAAGATTATATGTTACTTGTATGATATTAGTTTTTCTATTCATTTCATTATTTTCAATTCTTATTTCCATTTATACAACATAAAATTAATTTCCAGAAATTAAATTTTAACACCATCAATCTTAACTTTAGCATGTGGAAGGAACAATTAACTTATATTCTTTCATATTTGAAACCACACACTTCTAACTATTTTTTACTTATTTTCTCATTTTACAGGGATAAATACCTCTTTTGACTACACAAATAAGACAACGAACTAATTAACAAAAAAATATTAATATTTCACATAGAGGACTCACATCTCAAAGTCATACTTTGTTTTTATTCTATTACTAATGTATATACAAATGTCAATGAATTATTTAAATTTGACTTGACTTCAATACATTTTACTTGATCAATAGTGTTTAGTTAAATATCTTATTATTACAAGACTTGCATCTTAGAATTATACTTTATCTTAATTATGTAAACAATGTATATGTACAAAAGTCAATGACTTATATAAATTGGACCTATTTTACTATAGCTTATTGTTCAATGTTTCTATATAAATGAAACTTATTTTTATATTTTTTAATAGTCACTTAAAAAAATGTATTAATCTATCTCATGCTTACACTTTGATTTCAGTGAACCAAAAATTAATTGCAACAAACTATTATCTATGATTGCAGGGACAAGCCACTACATACGTTTAGGTAATCACTCTAAATTGATAATATCCCATAAAACCATGGTCTCTCTTCTGTATCCTAACTTATTTGTGTAATAAAAATGAAACTTCACAATTTAATTTATGTAATGACTTCAATGAAACATTGTTCTTTATGTCACTAATATAGCTCCTATGCCTATTTCTATTATCTTACAATACATTTGATTTTTGTCTACTTTATTATTCATTACTTGATTTTTTCATTTGTATTTTAGCATATTCAACATAATAACATCTTTATTTTTTTATTTTTATATAAATAATATATTTAATTTACAAAAATTATCTTCTATTCTTTTCCCATAGATTATTATATTTTATTTGTTTACTTTTTTATTCCTTACCTACAGTTCATTGATACAATAAATTTATGTTACAAAATTACAATAAAATGTCCAATTATGATTATCTAGAGAAGAATGTGCATTGTGAATACCTCGAGAGGAGGAATCAATAGTCAACATGTGATCCACAAGCCTACCAATAGACATGTCAACATATATTTTATATTGTGATGAGATATAAGCTTTGTCCATCTTCACCAAATTGTACAAAAAAGTGTCATCCTATCACCTATGCATGAGAAAATATTTGGGGTTCAATCCCAACTCCAAGGGACAATAGACTAGATGATAGATATTAATTAGTCCTGAAAAAATTATTCTACACATTGACAAAGTTAAAAAAACTAAGGTATGTAATTTACTTTCGAACCTTTTTTTCATATTTCAAACTACATAGTTTTAACTAATTTTTACTTATTGTCTCATCCTGACCAAAATACATAATTCTTATTCCTATAGAAGACTTATATTGTGGATTCACATAATATCTCCCTTCTAATGCCAATTTGTATAGAAATGTGATTCAC
>JARHVA010001875.1:2592500-2622500 GCA_037957365.1 Torreya grandis
GAATTTTTACAATACTCCCTCCAGTATTTTATATTCATCAGGCCTTCAATCACATTTTAGATATAATTTAAATATCATACCAAACATAAAGAAGCAGAGCTGCTGGAAACCAAATCTGATCTCTGCGTGAACTGAAATTGAATCTGTTATTTAAATATGGCCAACGGAATCTGTTATTTAAATGCCAGTGAATAGGCAACCAACACAACTGGACCAACGATTTAAATGATTCATCTTGTCACCTTTCTCTTATATTTTAAAGTAATAGAGCAGGCAAAGTGAGTCTTCTGTATACGAATAAGGGTGAGTATAAACGGAGCTTTTGAAAAACCAGTTAGATACAGTGTCTGTTCCTTTCTACACTCTTTAGTGGTTGATGCCAGCATAATCATACAATGAATGTTTTCCCTTCAATCAAAAACACATTCAGTGAAAATTGTAGATCAAAGGGAATAAAATCTATGTGGAAAGTTATAGATGGTGTGGATGTATATATATCACTAATGTTCGGCACTCCAAAGTTGAAAATGTGATCTACTATATTTAAGCCGGAAATCCATGTGCGCTTAACAAATGAGAAAAGCGTGTTGAACAATAAAACTCCAAGTTTGAAATCCATTTAACTATCATAGGGAAGTTTTTATTTTTACTTGGAGAAGGTAATGGACAAAATGTGATATCTTGGGTATAAATTTGAGTTTAAAACTCTTTTACTTTCTTTGAGAAAGATTTTTTGAGCACAACATGTCTAATGGTGTATCTAGATTGAGGTTATTTTTCACTAATCAATAAGAAATTTAAAAAAAATATGATGTAATCATTAATTAGTTAGATATGCGAGAAATCTAAAATATGTGCCTTAGAATTAGCTTCTCTCAATATTTTATAGAAAAATATATTAAGACATTTTTGCTAGTTATAATGATAGGCAAAATGTGGCGAAGTGAGTAGAGTAGTGTTATATGTGAATAATAATGACCCGTCTTACATTTGACATCCAATTGACCATAATAAAATAATCTTTCCTCTTGTTTGGATGTGTGTGTGTGTGTGTGTGTGTGTGTGTGTGTGTGTGTGTGTGTGTGTGTGTGTGTGTGTGTGTGTATCTAAGGCATACAATGGAGTCTAGAACATGAAAATTAGGTTTTTTAGTTTGACACAGTGGTGCAACTAGATTGAGGTACCAAGGCTATGTTATCGATCAACAAAAAACTTGTTTAGAAATTGATGTTTTCGATCAATTTAAAAACATTAATAGATAAAAATAGACAAATCACTTTGATTAAAACTAGACAAATCACTATGATATTGATACATCTCAACATATTCTAAATAGATATATCTAAGATATTTGTACTACTATTTACAAGAAAGATTTAATTTAATCATTTGAATGAAATATAAACTTTTTAAAAATTAATAAATTAGAGATAGACATAAACTTTTAATATCTATATTTTTATAAATATTTTATTAGACTTTGATTTTTATACAAGTTTCATATTTTTTTATTGTTTTATAGAGAAAATGATAGTCATTAATTAATATGGAACCCTTTCAATAAGTGAAATTATGTGACAAATGTTTGGCACCTTGAAATTAGTATATTTTGGAGTTTCAAATGGTGAAACTATAAGATCTGACAAATCCAAGATAAATATATCTTAGAGTTTTAAATGGCAAAACTATGCGACAAATCCAATATAAATGCACATCTCAACCTTTTAAATAGAGAATCATGTGACAAAGTTGTAAAAAGTTCCACAAGATTAATACATCTCGATGAGAAGATTTAATAACCATATGAATCAAATATAAATAATTTTTAAATTAATTAAATTATAAATTGGCTTGAAAACTTTAGTGTTTATTATCAAATTTAAATAGTATGTTTGAAATGAATTGTTTCATGCAGAACAAAGTATTTTCTTGGATTTTAATAATATGCATGAGGTATTATCACAAATTAAAATTTGAATATAATGTTTCCCTTTTGAAAGCATCTATTTACCATTACACCATTATCCTATGGACTAATGTGATTTTTCTTATATTCAATTAATTATGTTTATAGACATAAATTATAATGGTGGCTATGAGGGTGGTGAAGTTTGAGTGTAATAGTTTGAAATGTCAATAAAAATGGCTTATACAGTTTATATTCTAGGAATTTGTACATAAATTATAGTTAAACATGGTGTATATTTGTATGTCAAGCCTACTTCTAATTTTTATTTCATGTTTTGTGAACTTATTGACAATTTACCATTTAAATAATTTAAAGATAAATATTTAACAAGAATACATTCATTCCCAAAGAAGGTGCAATTAAGTCAAAGAAGATTTATACATACATGTGCGAATATTGACAATATATTACTAAATCAAAGAGTAACATAAATTCATCTATATTCTATTCTAAACTTTTTGTTTACAAAAGCAAAGTATGCATATTTCTATGAAGAGACGATGAATCTTCATTTTCATGACCTTTCATTTTTAGGATCAAAGGAAATATTGAACTTCCATATGCTTCATTATCCTACATGAGACCATAATTTATACAAAACAAATTATGTCTTATAGTTGTCCAATGTTTATATTATAAAAAAGGGTTTATGACTTATTATTCACATCTCCCTACTAACACCATTGACTGTTTAAATTGTTAAGAGTTGAATAAACGGGACTCTCAACTTAGTATAACAACCCCAAAGAATAGTTTTTTAAATTTGTAGCATAGTTCCATCGCCAACATTCCACCAAGCAACTAGAGGTTGAATTCCAAGTTAATCATACATAATATCCAACCTGATCTCCTAAATACATAAGATAAAAGGACAATTACAAGCTAACTATAATTTTCTCTATAGTATCAAGCAATGATCCTAATCTCCACAGGAGACAAATCCATTATAGTGCAACTACATTTTTTGAACAATATAAGGGTTTTGATTTCCAAAGTTTCACCGATCAGGAGGTTGGTTGTGGTCGTAATAAGGGGCCATCACAAAATTTTGTCATTAAAATAAAGTATAGATCAAAACTTGCCCCCAACCTATTTGAGAAACAATTTAACAACTTCAAAATATTTCCATATTATTAGGCACAAAAGACCCTCATTCTTACTAGGGACAAAGGTAATGAGCAGTGTGTTCATAGTAATATTACCCATATGGTCTTATGAAATGGAGGACATGTAATAGTGCAATGCTGAAGTGGTAATTTATATGCTTTAGAGCCTTCAATATCACATAGAATCCATTTGGCACACAAAGCAACGCCTTATTTATGTATATCAATGACACAGTGTGAGGAGTCTCGTACTGGTAATTAATTTTAAATGTTTAACTTGAGGGATGAATTTAATTTTTCCTTTGTTTATAATTTTCTTGAAATATTTATTTTGTAAATCTTTATGTTAAACTTGAAGCAATTATGGTCCAACAAGATTCCAAGTGGATTTGTACAATTTGCAAAGGAAACCATCCACTTCAGGAACTTTGTCTGTACTGCTGCAAATAGCTCATCGAGAGTAAGTGGAGCATTGAATAGTTATTGAGCTTAAGGGATGAGCTTGCAAAGAACAACATCTAAGCATCTTGCAAAGCTTAACCCTGGTCCACTATATCTTTCTAGGCCTTAAAGATAATTTTATAATTGTTCAAAAAAGTTGAGGAAATTTCAAGAGGATGAGTAATTTTGATGGTTTTAATATGCTATTTAAATTGCTTTGCTCATAAAAATATAGAAAAATATTTGGAAGCACAATCACCCTATTTGAACTAATATATTGTATCTAAGTACCTTTGACTACATGATATTCCATAAATTTAAATTTTGTTACCATAATTTATAAGTAAAATCGAATATGATTTTCTCAAATTTTATAATAACCCTTTAAAAATATTTGGCCAAAATATCGTCGACATACTTTTGAACCCTCACCACATACTTACCATGCTAAAACATAATCATAACATAATCATACAAATATGAGACAGAAATTAAAACCACACGCCGAATGGATAAACTTAAGAGATTTCTAATCCATTGAATAAAACGACCCAAAAAGGTCAAAGATTTCTCAATATGAAAAATGCCGATCTTGGCTTAGTATGTCCACGTTATTCTGATCCCACTTAAGTACAATACGAATTCCAATGGTCAACTAGTAACCGTAAAACACGTTAAATACAATACTAATTCCAATTGTCTTTATATTGTCTAAATACAAATGACATGGACCATTTCAAATTAATTAAGTACAAATGACATGGACCCCTTTAAATTGGTTAAATACACATGACATGGACCACTTTGAATTGGCTTTATCACTTAACATCTGAGGTGACCCTTTAAATTGACCAACAACACGCTTATGTAAATGCGCTTCACATTGGGTAAATAAATGATGAAGAAAGGAACGCCCGTTTTCATAGTTTTCCGTTTTCTTTATATATTAGTTGTGATAAAATGCGGGGTAAAATATGGGCTGTACTCCGGGATTTAAAACAAATTGATTTTAATTAAACATTTACCATACGTTGAAGGGGCTTTTAATAGGAATGTAAAACTCTGAAAACGTTAAAATATTCAGCAGGTGTAATATAAATATTGATAGATAAAATGAAGTGTTTTGTTGATATAAATATTGATAGATGAAATGAAGTGTTTTGCTAATAGTTTAAAAAAGAAAGGAGGTAAATCTAAAGGAGAGATTCTACGAAGTGTTTGATAGAGATGATTTTAAAATTGATTCTCTTTTTTATAGGATTAAGAGATGTTAAGCAAACAAAACAAACAAAGATGAGATATGAAATATATGTGATTAATTGAGAGGGTGCTCTTATAAGGATTATTATATTTGTTTCTCTTTTTTCATGGCACAGATTTATGCATCATCTTGAATTCTTTCATATCAATCAAAATGAAGAGAAAACCACTTTAATAAACATAAATAAGAGAAGCAATACTAACATAATTTTTAAAATAACGAAATAAGAGAAATGGAATACACACGAGATTACATAGTATATATGATTTCACTGAGAAAAACTATTTTGTGTAAAAAAAATATCACAATAATTCATTTAATGTATTAACTCAATTGTTTACAATACAAAATTGCACTATTGAGGTCTATGAATCATCTATTTGATGTGCAAGTATATATAGGTACATCAATAGGTAATTGTCAAAGTGGCAAAACCAACAGATATATAAAATATGTGTTAAAACCACCCAAATATAGTTTCAAAAAAATTTGTGGTGTTGCGATGAACCCTGTTCCTAGAGCTATCTAATTTGTTGCCATTTTGGCTATAGTCTTATAGAATTTAAATCATATAAAACATACAACATATTTTCAACACAAAAGAGAAATGAGGTGAAATCCAAAGGTCTTGTAAGGATAACACTCTTGAAAATGCAATAAACGTTAGGCCCTGAGGTTCAATATTACCAATATCAATTATTGTTAGTACACCCAAAATTTATGTATTGTCAGGGCCTAAGCCATTTTTAATGAAAGTTGTTTAATGTTTTCTCAAGTTATGGGAGGGATCAACATATTATGAGGAATTTTTTGATCCCATGTTGGGCTTATATATTTTTTCATTTGCACAACCACAAACATTGGCAACTCATGTAGATTGGTGCCAGTTCTATAAACTAAAGCATGAATTTCACTAGTAGCACCATTGACCAACCCATACTGAAACCACAAATTAGATGCAAACATAATTTGTTGTCCTTTGGATAAAATAATTTAGATATCTATTTTCTCATAAAATGGATCTCCAACTTTCTTTTTCCTAGTATATGATGTGTTAGTATGTGTAAGTTATAAATTGACTGATTTCAACATTTCCTTCTTATGTTTTAAAGTAAAATCATGTGTTGCATATAACATATTTGATAAGTAAAATGATAGTTTTTCTTTAAAAGACAAATAAATATCAGTTTGAGATAGTAATAAATTTTAGTCTTCAATTTTGAGTTTGACAATTTGTGCATTCGATAGTGAATTTTAGAAATGTTCCTAGGATAGAATAAAGCATTTTAGACAGTAGACTTCTTTCTATGTAAAAACAATGTTGAACATTTATCAAAGGATTTAACCATATGATGTTCCAATCTACATTGGTATATCACATACTGAAGGGAGTTTGCCTAAATCAACAGTAAGAATAAAAGATCTTGCGCCAAGTCCATCATTTTTATGTTGTAGAAATTCTTCTCACAAATGTTCATCAATATGTGCCAATATTTTTGACCCTACGAAACTAATTTCATGAATCAAAACATATCTAATATATTTTAAAGACTATTTTAAAGCTACAAGAGTTTTCCGTTCCAATGGTTTCATTTTTTTTACAAGTATGCAAATTCATGAATGGACGATCAAAGTATTAATATTAAATACTATAATTCCTATTGGTTCAAGTAATAGGAACAATTTGATGTTCTATAAATAATGCATTCAAAGTTAATGCATTTGAAAAAATGACTCATAAATTTGGTAACTCTCTTGATTTAGTTCTATAATCGAAGATGATATTTCCTTCAAGAAATTTGAAATACTAGTATTATTCCAATTATGATGTATATCAAAGTCATGATGACCAAGCATATCAAACTAATTAAGTTGAGTATTATTGTTGTGATGTATAGCTATGACAAAAGATCCCATTCATCAAAATATTCAAAGTTACGATGAATAATTTTATCATCAAAAACATAATCATTAGAAATCAATTCATTTTTAGAAACTATACAATGAATATACTATGGGTGATAGGAATTTTACATGCTTTCTCAAATTTTAACTGCATATTCAATAAAACAACTAATGTCTAGAATAAGTTCACTCCAATGGAACAATAAATAGGTAGTAGAATATTTTTATAGAATTACAAAGAACCTAGGAAAGACACGAACAATAGCTAACACATATTATTTTTCCATTTTTCACCATGACAAATTTTATCATATGACTAATTTATTACAACTTCTATAAGTGATAGTGAATATAAGAAAGAATGTTGATTCATGAATGCATAAATGAAAGCTAAATTACCAATCAAATCAGATTTACTATGAGACACATGGCATATTCAATCTTATTAAAAATATTTAATGAGATAAATGATCAACTACACATAAATATAGTGATATTTTATAAAAGATCAAAAACATCTTGTGCATAAATGTCATGATAAACAATACTATGAGTTAAAATTTTGATAAATTAATTTGAAGAGGGTGAATTCAATCTTGTACTTTCAGATATTATCATTAGCATTTGGTGATAGATTTTGGGCTAGTTCTCTACTTTTGAAGCATATTATGAAATATATTTCAATACAAATCCATGTGAAAGAATAGGCTGACAATCGACATTTTCTCTCCAAATGGAAAACATGGTTGGATTATAAGTATTTACTATGTCATTTATATGATAAGGATTCTATTGTTTGGATTTGTTATTTTCAATTATTAAGGAACATTTTTAAATCAAATCCCAACATGTTTTATTCTAAAATTGAATAATTATTCATTTTTAACTTAAGGTACTTTATTACGTGCACTTGGTACATATTTGAAAATGATCTTCATAGTAAAGAAAATGATTGATTGAAAGTATGTCCATTGTATTTAATAGATGTGGATCATCAAGATAGAATGATGAATCATTTGATTTCTATGAACGTTATCACATGGATTTCAAGCGGATATATATGTCACAATAGGATTTTAGATTTTCAACTTCAATTTGTTATTCATAATTTAATATATCTATATTTGTCTATATTTTAGCTAAATAAACTCCTGAATATATGTAGATCCTCTAAATCAATTTACCCAAAGTGGCATCAAATCAAAGTTCAAATAAAATTCCTCACATTAAAAGGCGTTTGAGGAATTGAAACATAGACTTTGTTTTACACTAGGAAATGTTTTACCATATCTTCAACAACCACTTGAGCTCAAGATAGATGATTCTAACTTGTTACTTTGATCAATTCTCACTCAGTATGGTCATCTGGTTGATTACCATAGTAAAAGATTCACCACATCCGTAAAAACTACCCAACATATGATCATATATTTTATGTTATTATTCAAGCATTTAAGCATTAGAAGAATTATATCTTGGGTAAGGAGACTGTGATCCATGCATGTCACAAGTAGATTTAATTTTTAAAGACTCAAAATAAGTTGCAACAAGAGTGGCATAAAAAATTGTCTTCATATCCTTAGTAGTTCAATCTAAACATTAAGCATAAGAAGAAAAGTACCAACCTAATTGAAAATGTCTTGACTTAATGACCAGTTCAAACTCTCCTTTCTATAATTGATGCATGTGCACATGAAGTTGCACTTGGTTAGAATTATATCCATTTGCCATGGATTTTGACAATATATATCATAATTTTCTCTAAGGTAATTCATTACCATATGTCTAGTTGTAGGATGGAATTTTGTATCATTTTGGGTGCTTGTGCATTATTCATGAGGCAAAAAGATAGAAAGTACTATGGGAGGGTCATTTTAGTATAGTTGTAATAAATTTTATAATTTAAATGACTCTCAAAGTGTTGTAAAAGTATTTCTACTAGCCACATCTCAGGTTTGATGTCTTCAAGTACATCATATCTTATACCACATGTGTAATTTATAAGCCAATCAATAAGAAGTAAGTCCTTTACATATATTTTTTGTTTTTAATGAGACCATGGATATCCATTTCCATTGTTTCTATTTTGGCTACCCTACTACCATATGTGATAATTATTTTGTATATGTAGTAGTTGATAGATTCTAAAAAATGACAATTCCTATACCTTGTAGGAAAATAATATCAACTCTATAAATAGTTCAATTGAACTTTAAATATGTCTATATCCACATTGAAATCCTAAAAACAATCTTGTTTGATAGGGATACAATACTTCTGAATCATTTCTATAAATTATTTTTGTTTATACAATCATGTTTTCATTAAATTTTATTAGAATCATTTCATATAATTTATACAATCATTCTCATATTTATTCCAAATATATTTATAAATTGTATTAAATAATTTTATTAAAAATTATTAAATTTAAAAAAATGTATTAAAAATTATTAAATTTAAAATATAAAGTATTTAATAAATGTTATTTTGTAAGGCATTTACCACTTCCAAACACAAGAGGTTAGATGGATGATGGTCTCACCATTATAATAGAATGCAACTAGTTTTCTTCTTAGGAATGGACTATATGTACTTTATTTCCTAGTTTTATTTATTTTTATTTACTTAATGCTCGAGAGTAGAAATACACATATCCCAGTAATGAGATTATTTTATTATTTTTATTAAGGCAACCTTTTTTCATTGTAAAATAAAATGATAAATTTTTCATCGTATTAGTTTCCTTAGGGTTAATTTTTGTTTTTAATTTGAAGGGATTTTATTGATTTTAACGTTAAGGCCATATATTCATTCAACCCTTCCCCCATGAAGAGGAAGAGTTATATAACTTATCTATTTTTAATTTTCAAAATCATTTTGTATTAATTTAATACAATGATAAACATTATTATTTGTAAAAAAAGATGAATAAAATTATTATGAAAAAATATCGTAATGATTATAGCGATTGATAAAAATTATTTTTTGTTTAAAAAAAAGGAATATAATTATTAAGAATAAATATAGTGATGGTTATAAGGATTGAGATAGTGTTAAGTAATTTTAATTAATTAAAAAAATTAAAGGGTTACAATATGTAGTATGTCTTAAGTTTTGGTACAAAGTATAGACATTCTAATCTCTCTCTAAAATATTAGAATATATTAATGAAAAATAATAAAACATATTTATTATAGTTTATATAAATAAATTGTAGTACATCCATATTTTCTCAAAAAAATTAGAGTTTGTTTATAATATTGCTAAAAAAATATTTTGAAAAGGGACACTACCTAGAAAACTAAGAAATCAGGTATGAACAACACATCTAGACGGAGTAACAAACCCTGTAGAAAAGGAATAAAAGCTGCCCAAAATAGTAAAAAACAACAACTACACATTAGCTGGAGAGAAAAGAAACAATTCAAAGCTATAACCTATATTTCACATATTATTTTTGGAATGTAAAGGTCATATTTAGAGTATTTATTTATTTATTTATCCTTTTGTTACACACAATAGTTCGATCTCTACCTTATCTTGAGTTTGGTATAATCATAATGGAGATATCAAGTGAATTATTTGATGTTGAAGATATATTTTTTGATAGTTCTCATTTTTCTGAAATGGTTGATCAAATTTCATTTAAATTGGTACAAGCCATATTATTGTCCTTAGAAATAATGGTGAAACTTCTAAAATTTATTTTTTTACCTTACAAGGTGTTTTCCTTTGACTATATACTTAGATCATCCATTCCTATTTTTGGAACTAGATTAGGAGCCATGATACTTTCTTTACTTTATGCTAAAGCTTGTAAAATAATATGTTTAGGGATAACTTCCTTCCACCAAGAATTTTTATTTTATGTTTGAGGGAAGGATAATTGTTAAATAAATGGCTAATTTTGAAAATATGTGACATCTGAAGGGTAGACCTTCATAATATAATAGTTGCACGTAGGTTCTATTTATGAATTTAAATTTTATATGTCCAAATAAATCTCTAGTGATATCAACATTAACTAAAATTATAGCATAGGTTAAATCAATCCATTTTAGGGTTTTGGTGTTAACATCATAAAATTCTCTAATGGATTATACTATGGTTTCTAAAATAGAATGCTCCCAAAATTGAAGAGGTAAATTGGGTATTCTAATCCAAATAGGTTTTAAATCAAAAATTTTAGTATATGGGTTGAAATTAGGGTGCCATGGCTTATCCATAAGTAAATGGTGTCCCCATTCTAAACAAAATTAATTAAAAAATACGTGTTTATATTTAGATAAATTAAAAATTATAATAAAGTTGCCTTTCACATTAGGATGGATTTTTATCTTAATTATAACCATATCCTACCATTCCTTCAAAATACATTAATGATGTTTAGGCAGACTTAGCCAAAACCCTACAAACTAGCAGATCATTCGACGAGTGCGAAGTTGTTCTTCATTTTTGTAAATAATTAGTAGAGCCTCTTCTTTAAATGTAAGAGTGGCAATATCTTTAGCAAGAGCTAAAATTTTAATCATTATTTTTATGGTTATAATATATGTGAATGATGGGTGTAGGCCATTTTACATTTCATTTAGTAGAGTATCCCCTATTATGGATCTGCACTTTTCTATTATAGTTAGGGTCCTAAAAGTTATGTTCGATCGATCGCCTGGTAGTCCAATGATTGTAGCCATTTTTTCTTCATTCCCTTATTTTCTGTCAATCATCTATGACCTTGGAGGCACCCTTACTTTGTCTATTGAAGAACTAGTCACCATTACCACCACTAAAGATCCAACATGATTAGAGTTTAGTAGATTAGGTTTCAAAGCTTCTATCACTATTAGTTTATTTTTATAATATTTATTTTTCAATTTTTTGGGTTATCTAATGTGACATAATATTATATTTTGACCCTCAATAAATTTTAAATATAAAATTTCAATTGAAAAGAGTTTACAATACCTTGAAATAAAATGAATATGTAGTAATGGAACCAAACATTAAGGCATGAAAACATTAATCCATATGACGATAGAGATGGAAGATCATCTCGGTTATCACCATAGCTACCACTAATAGATGGATCAATAGTATCAAGTATCATCTCCCACTAAACATTAGATTTATATTTCTTTGCATAATCCTCTAGATCTTATCTAGGTGAAGAAATTTCTAAGACCAAGCAAGACATTCATTTTTTTATTTACTCATCCATCCACTAGTGTTTGGGAATTCATAACTAGACTAACCTCCATGAGAGTTACGATTGGGAAATTGACATCATGAATATGATGAGGGACTTCACTACATGTTCCTTAAATTATGCTTACAATAGATCTATGGCAATAGTATTGAGAAGGAAATTATTGACAAAGATAGTATATAGGGACTAATATAACAACACACACAACACCTCCCCAATGGTCCAATAAAGGTTGAAGGTGTTCAACCTCCAAATGAACATTTGGAGTTTGAACTTTTATCTACAAAATTATATTATAAATCACTTGAAATTTATTCACAAGCAAAAAAACCTTCGATAGATAAATGGTTAAAATTTGTATTTTATCATCAAAGAATAATATTTTGTGCTACAAGGCAGACAAAATTAAAAAAAATAATTCAAAACTAAAAACTAAAAATTAATTAACTACTTTTAAAAAAATTATAAAAATATATATGCACTACATCTCTTTATATATAATCTAAAACAAATATGTTTGATTATTATCAATGACCCAAACTCATTATATTTTAAGGGGAGATTAGAAGTGTATGTGACTTACTATACCAAAAATTATGAAACACTATTATGATCTATAATTATAAAAGAATTTCATAATGAGAAATATGTCATATTGGGTTGTATTTTAGAATTAACCTAGTTGAATCCCCTAAGTATACTATTTTTAAATAAAACAAGTTGGGATGAAATGGTTGGAAAAGGGTGTGAATCCACTTCCACACTAACTAAATATCTTTGGAAAACTAAAATATATACTTGAGAGATTTATGTTATGGGATTGAAGGGTATACCAGATTACTATGTTTGGGTTCTATGATAGCTTTCTAAGGTTTGGAAAACATTTGACCTGAGGTATTTTAAAATAAGTTAATCTTATAGTGAGCATTCAAAAAATTCACTTGAATGTGAATATGAGAAAATAATTGACAGCTAAGTAGAGGTATACACCAATGAAATGAGGTATCCACATGCCACTTATAATATTTACACAATAAAGAAGGTGATTGAACATCAATCTTATGAAGATGCTCATTTTTGATGGCCATTTGTATCTTAGTGATTAATGAAAGACCACTAAATTATTAAGTTAAAACTATTTATAAGTGACAAGCTAGGGGAGTTAGTCTTAGGTCCTTTGGTAAAAATGTTATAAATAACCTTGATTCCATTTTTGAAAAATCTAAGACTCTTGACCCAAGGGACCATAGAAAAGGGGATACTATAGTATAAAAGAATTAAATACCATCATAAAGAGTGAGAGTTCATGAGAGTTAAGAATTTAATCCATCATTTTATCAAATTAGGTGAGGTTTTAATAGTTCTTAAGCTTTCCATACACTCCAAGTAATAAAAGGTTCCACAATTTTCACTAGAACTTACATGATTAGGAGGACCTATTTACCAAGACCATTCCAAGTCATTATATCATAAGGAATACCCTAATATTTATTTATCAAATGAAAATTAAAAAACAAAGTTATTTTGGGTAGTTTCCAAGCTGTTCATACACTGAGTTACATAAAGCTTCAAAAAATTTCATTAGAACCTAAGAGATTAGAAGGAAGTAAATTAGGGATGCTTTTAATAATAGACCCCTAGAGATTACTATAAAATACTAATTAAATCTAAAGTTCAAGGGTAATTTCATTGTTTATTCTTTGAAAAATTCACCAAACATGAACAATTGACTAGTGATTTTTATTAGCTCTCTCAAAAAACTTATAAATAAAATGACTAGTGATTTCTATTAGCTTTTTCCAAAAATATATAAATAAATTTACTAGTGATTTATATTATCTCTTTCTAAAAACATATAAATATATGGATAAGGAAAAATCGTATTCAAATAGATAAATAGTGTCAAAAAATATATATTTAAACCCCTTTCATCAAACATATTCATGAGGAAGATATGCTTGAGGTAGAATAACAATTATGATCAATGGATACCCTAATTTTTAAAAAATAACTATTTTACTTTTCCCTATGCAATTGGGGGAATTCTAACCATTTCAAACATTGGTCCAAATGAATAAATCCAAGCAATGAGGACATGAGAGACAACAACAATATGAGATACTATAGACATATACCAAACCTAAAACCTAATTAGGTGTGTGCGACTCTGAAAATTTTTATCACCACATCAATGCCCTCACACATATTCACATGTTTTTTGAGCTCTTGTTCGTCTTATTACTAGACAAAAATTTGTAAACAAATAAAAAGATCTGGCTAGTCTCATTACTAAGCAAAAAAATCATGCATTATGTCTAAATTATGTCTAATATTAAGGGTTTTGATATAAGATAAAATTTATTTTCACACTATGAACACAGATTAGATGGAAAAAATAACATAGCATTTATTTGAATCCCTTAAATGATTGATAAAATTCATTAAAAATGTAAAAACATTTACAGATATGTAGGGATTATATTTCTTACTTGTATTGTACTTTATTATTGGCTATTTAGTCTCCTCCTTGGCCTCACCTTACAACTATATCTCACTTCCTGATTCCCATGAACACAAGGAAATAAAGATTTAACTAAAATGAAGTCATATGAATTTAGGTATTTAGGTTTCATGGTTATAGAATTTCAATAAATTTGAAGCACTTATGTAGATTTATTTTATAAGAGTTAATTTATTTTAATTATAAACCCAATGGGGAAAGAGACTAGAGGATGGTAAGTCTAAAGTCATGATCTTAATTATGGTTCCTTATTTTTAATGATTTGAATATGTCTTTTTTAAGGACTAAATTTTATGGTCATATGACTTAGTATAAATTAAGTACATTTCTATATGTGTATCTCAAAATACCAACCATATAATGTAATAAATTAAGTATATAAAAAATTGTGTTAAAAGGTTAGAGTAAAGATTACAAACTCACTATGGGGCCATAGGAAAAGACAACTATGAAAAGTGAGGATGATATAACTGATAAAATATTCAGAACATTGTCATAGTTTTAAAATTATAAACTATATAATAAGGTCTTCCAAAATGTCTTAACCATATCCATATTGGTCTTTCAAATAGGTTTTTATTTCAATTAATAAACCATGCCAACCAAAATATAATTATTGTTACCTTAAAATTTTAAAGACAAAACAAAATATGATCATGAAGCTCTATTGCATTTATTCAATTTGTTCTTTGTGTATTGTTTAAAATAAGTATCTTACATGCTATTATTTCTTACAAGAAATCCATTTCTTTTTTTTTAAAATAAGTATGTGGTAAATAACAACCAAATAATATAATAAACTATGTATAGAAAAAATTGTGATTAAAATTAGAGTATAAAGTATAAATAATAAACTAACTATGGTGTTACAGGTCATGACAACTATGAAAATTATAATGCAATCAAACTACCCTTGTCATTAGATGTGATTTTGAAACATAAAATAACTTCCATTTCTTGAATTCATGGACCATTAAAATAATTTAGTTAATGGATGTAGTTTTGACTCTTGAGGCATAAATTTTTATCACTACTAAATTTTATAAATTTGTTACCTTGATTAAAAAGGAGGTAAAATTATATTATAGCTATATAAACCATGGATTAATGTATATTATTTATTATATTATGTTAATATGATATAATATGAGGATTTTAAAATCATATAGTAATTATAAGACACACGGATTAAGGATATTCAACTTCAAATAGTAAGGAATTTTAAGTAATTTTGAAGATCATAGACTTTGTCATGGAAATCTGGGGTTCTAATGTGGACTTCCTAAATTGATGACAAATTTGTAATTAAGACATAATGCTTCAGTAAATTACTTAGATGACATGGTATAAATTGAGTACAGACCTTTGTTAGTCTCTCAAAAGGCCAACCAAATAATATAATAAACTACTTATAGAAAAAATTGTGACAAAAAACTAGAGTATAGAGTATAATCTGACGATAGGACCATAGGGTAAGACAACTATGAAAAGTAAGGGTGACATAACTACAAAAAATATTCAAATTATTTTCATAGTTTTAACTATATAATAATATATCTCAAAATGTCCTAACCATATCCATAATCAATAATAGCCTTTCAAATATATTTTTATTTTAATTAACAAACCATGCCAACCAAAATATAATTATTACCTTAAACATTTAATAAAAAAATACAATGTGAAAATATATCTATAATTTGTATGACTAGATGTCTTTCCAAAATGTGAGCTTCATAGTCGATTCATGTATATCTTCTTTATTAGGGTTGTATACCAAATTTTTGAAGGTTTGCAATAGAAGTCAATGAAACTTCTAGCTAGTGGATAATGTTTTAGCCTTGCCAAAATCAATAAATAAATGTAATATTATCATTATTAATGTGATCTTGAGGGAGAGGTTGAAATAAATAATGTTTTTTTGTCATCTTATATATCCTAAAAGTATGATTCTCTAGGACTCTCTTTGTGTAGTACATATGGTAAAATCATGTTCACTAATTATTGTAAATTTAGTATTGAGATAAGCAAGTATCTCAAAATACAAACTAGATAATATAATAAACTGAGTATAACAAAAATTGTGACAAAAATTAGAGTACAGAGCATAAATTGACTATGGGGCCATAAAAAAGAAAACTATTAAAAAGTGATCATGGTACAAATGAAAATAATATTCAAAACATTTTCATACTTTTAAAACTATACACTATAAAATAAGGTTTGCCAAAATATCTTAACCATATCCATAATCAATTAGGAGCTTCCAAATATTTTTTTATTTCAATTAACAAACTATGCCAACCAAAATATAATTATTATCTTAAATATTTATAAACAAAATATAGTTATGAAACCTCTTTATATTTTTTAAGGCTGGCTCTATTTTCATGATGTGAGCCTCATAGTCTATTCATTTGTATCTTCTTTATTGGGGCTATAAAAAATAACTATGAAGGTTCTAAAAGCAAGTTAGCAACTCTTCCAGCTAGTGGATCATGTTTTAACCAAGCTAAAATTATTAAATAAATGTATATAACATGATCAAGATTTAAGATGATCTTGAGGAAGAAGTTGAAATGATAATGTTTATTTTTTTAATCCTTTATGTCCCAAAAATATGGTTCTCCAGGACTCTTTTTGTGTAGTACATATGGTAAGATCATATGCAATACTTAGTAAAAATTTCTTATAAACCTTTGTACGTATCTCAAAAGATGACCTAGAAAATATAATATACTAAAATAACAAAAACTGTGATGAAAATTCCAAGTATAGATTATAAAGTTACTGTGAAACCATAAGGCAAGACAACTATGAAGAGTGAGGATAACATAATTAAAGAAAACATTCAAAATATTTTTAGAGTTTTAAAATTATAAACAATATAATAATGTCTGTCAAAATGTATAAACCATAGCCATAATCAATAATGACCTTTCAAATATTTCTTTATTTCAATTAAAAAATCATGCCAACCAAAATATAATTATTACCTTAAACATTAAGAAAAAATACAGTATGAGAACCTCTCTACAATTTGTATTGTTGGATGTGTTTTCAAAATGTGAGCCTCACAATCGATTCATCTATAACTTATTTATTAAGGTTGTATACAAAAGTTGTGAAGGATACTAGAGAAAGTCATTGAGTATTTCAACTATTGGATAATGTTTGAGTCTTGCCAAAATCAATAAATAAATTTATGTAACATGTTCAATATTCAAGATGAGTTTGACGGATAGGTTAAAATAAAGAATGTTTTTTTACTTATCCTTAATGTCCCAAAAATATGGCTCTCTAAGACTCATTTTGTGTAGTACATACAGTAAGATCATGTCCAATACATAATATAAATTGATTATAAACCTCTTTATGTATCTCAAAAGACAAACCAAATAATACAATAAATTAACTATTGAAAAAAATAATGACAAAAAATTAGATTATAGAGTATAAAAAGACAATAGGGCCATATGGAAAGATAGCTATTAAAATCAAAGATGACATAACAAAAAAAAATCAAAATATTTTCAAAGTTTTAGAACTATAAACTATATAATAAGGTCTACCAAATGCCTTAACCATATCCATAAATAATAATGATCTTTCAAATGTTTCTTTATTTCAATTAACAAACCATGCTAGTTAAAATATAATTATTAACTTAAACATTTAAAAATAAAATACAGAATGAAAACCTCTCTACAGTTTCTATGGCTAGCTCAGATTTCAAAATGTGAGCCTCATAGTTGATTCATTTGTATCTTCTTTATTAGGGCTATATACAACCACTATGAAGGATCCCATAGTAAGTTAGTAAGTATTCCAACTAGAGGATTATGTTTCAACCTTTCCAAAAATAAAATAAATGTGTTTAACATGATCAAGATTTTATATGAGCACAAGGGAGAGGTTAAAATAAATAATGTTTTTTTTTTTTTTTAAATTATCTTTTCTATCCTAAAAATTGGGTTCTCTAAGCCCCTTTGTGTATTATATACAGTAAGATCATGTGTATTTATTAGTATAAATTAATTACAAACCTTTGTAAGTCTCTCAAAAGACCAAGTAAATAATATAATAAAGTGAGTATATCAAAAATTATGATGAAAAATTAGAGTGTAGAGTAAAAACTGATTATGGAGCTATATAGCAAGATAGCTATGAAAAATAAGGATAACATAACTAAAAAACATTCGAAACATTTTCATAGTTTCAAAGTTTTAAATTATATAATAAGTTTTACAATTTTTTTTAACCATATCTATTCAAAGGTATTTTATCACACCAAGTTAGGCAAGGGTTGTTAATCCCTTCCTCCCCTGAAAGGAGACATATGTGAATAAATCTTCCCAGCTTGTTGGTTACCAAATCTTGGTATATAAAGTAACCGACATGGCTTGTTATGACCATAACATATCAAGGTTATTTAATTTATATTTTAGATAGATACGGACTAAAAATAAAGTGTTTTGGCTAAAATAACCAATAAGATGATTTAGCTATGAATAAATAGTTGATTTCAAAGAAAATGTCTATTTCTTATAAATTCAAAAATGCATAAATGATCAAAAAAAAGAGCATAGAATAAATATAAACATTAAACTTAAACTACAACTCAGAAATTAAACTAATCTATATTAATATATTGATAATTAAAAAAGATACCAATAGAAGATGATTCCCACTTTCTAATGTTAGCCAACCTAGTTATGTTGAGTAGAAAAATTTTGGATTAAAGTAGTCCTTAGTTGATCTATACCTAACACAAATCCATGTAAGGATGGTGAAAGAGTATGTGGAATGAAGTAGATGAGTAAAGAAGGAAAATAAGGTAACCATATATATACGTAGATCAAGTCTATTAAATGGAATTTTTTTTATATAAATATGTTTATATTAAGGATCATTTGAGATTCATTGATTTTTTAGTGAGCTAAAAAATCAACTTAAAAATAGACTTGGCTTAGAAAACCAATCTAGAAAGTAAAGAAAAGTATGAAAGAAAATGACTAGTCCACTACACTAGGTACTAATCTAAAAGGAGCCAACCAGGCATAGTCTCCTCTAATCCTAAGATAATATCCTAAGCATAAATCTATTAGTCCTAAAAAATAAAAGAACCATTATTAAAATGAAATATTTGATCTTATATAGACATGCATGCTTAAGGAGTAAAAAATTGAATTTCTAGTTCACATTCATCCACTAGTAGAGTAGTTGTAGTAATCATAAATATGATTGGAAGATTGGGGTCAATCATGTGGATCAAAATATCTAATAGATTGAAGGTATGCATGTAGTTTGAATTTTTGAACCATACCTCAATTGGTTTTTGGTAACCAAAGGTAGTTGGGATTACAACAAGACACCAGCTTCCCACTCTTCTACATAATCAATTGCCATGCCTCTTTATGATTGAGTTTGCCTTTTATGCCTTGGGGTTGATTCTAATGCACATGTTAGGTTAATTATTCCCACATTATTTATTATTCGATTGGAATGTCATTTGATTCTGTTAATCAAATTAGATGTACAATCCATTCACAACCTCTTAATGGTTTTGAGGGCTAGATAGACTATCAAATTTAGGCTTATACCTTAGTGGTTACATAACTAATGTATCCATTGCTCTGATGGCTTACTATCATGTGGGTTCTTATTTTATTCATCTCTATTTTCCCTCACTGCATGGTTTTTTTTGCTTTTATGGGTCCCATTTTACCATATGGAAACTTGTTAGTACCCATAAGCTTTAACATTATTGCTCACTTTTTCCATTCTATGTCCAATTGGCCTCTCCTTACTATTTCCTTGCCTAGATTAGGGGTTTATAAATGTGTTATTTTTTCTTTATTCTATGAAGAGATACTTTACCATGTGTTTCATCTCACTCATTTTGGGTCCAACAAACTATAAGGCTTGCATAGACTACCCTAGTTTTACAATGTAATGAGATTTCATGACACAACATCATCTCACTCACATACATAAGTGGGGATCAGAAATCATCATTGGCCATACATACATAATAATGGGGAATTATATCAATTATATTTCGTTGAATGTCATCATCCCATCGACCTACTAGCTTAGATCATTGCTAAAGTCATGGCCCTAATAGGAAACCTTAAAGAAAATTGATTAAGTTTTTTTAACTTTTCAACATGACTAGGACTATTAGATGAATTACACATGGTGAGGGAAGATATATGAAATCATCTAAGTCTTTTAAATAAGTGGAAAGGCATCATGTGCCCATAAATTTTTTTTTTGAAATCAACTAAGTGTTGAAAGTCTTTTCAAAAAGGGTGGAGTTGCCAGGATCATTGGGTGAGTGATACTTGGTATTAGGATATTTTTTGGGTACCTTCTGGTATAATATAAAAAGTTAAATTAATTGAATTTAACATCCAAATATCTTAAAATAATTGAATATGATAATTCAAAATAAAATTTCTGTATTCAGATCTAAACAACCTTTTTTCTATAAAAATGTTTAAGAAACCTAGTCTTCACAAGCTTTACCTTCGTAATTTTGCCTTATATAATTTTATATATTTTTTTGTTGTCACACCTTTTTTGAGTATTGGAATTTTTAAATTTCATTAATAATATAATATTTTACTAGTAAAAAAAGTAAATTCTTGAAGATATTTTTTCAAAAACCCAAATACTTAAAACACCATCTATGAAGTCTTCAAAAAAATTATTTAGAATAAAAGTTCCAATTACATCTTTGAAATTCGTTTCAAATATTAACAGACTTCAAAAATTATCTTGAAAGAAACTTTTGTGAAAAATATGACTATATCCTTGACATTCATAACTTTCAATTGAACATTTGTAAAAAAAAGTGCTAATGCCAACCTGTACATGAAAATAAATGGCTAAGAGAAATAAAATTAAAATGACTAATTGTAAAGAAAGTGACTAAGTATAGAATATAAAAACTAGACAAAGTTACCCATTTTCTCTATTAAAAAAATATTTTTTTCCACTTACAAGAAAATTGACTAAGATAAAAAGTAAAACTTTATAAGCATTTAGTCATTAAAATTGAAATTAAAGCATAAATGGGCAAAAAATGTTCATAAAAAGAAGTAGAAAACTCTGATAAGTTAGATAATTTGAATAAATATAAGGTGAAATAGTTTGTAAGGAAGATATAAAATGTGTTTTGAAATAAAATCAAACAAATAAACTAAGACTTGGTAGATTAATGCAAATTCAAGCATTGAAACTAATTTGCTACTAGATAAAAACATGGTCTAAACTAAAGAAATGCAAATACATTAAAGTAAACTCATCCAGTAACTTATAACTAATAATCTAGTACATTTTCAATATGGTTGATTTGAACCAAGAACCATAATGAACTCCTGAAAGGTATATGACAATACTCTAATTCAAAAAGAGGGTCCCCATTTTCAAATTAAAAATGGGGCATGTTGTGCAAGCAAGAACAAATGGTAAATCCTGAAGGAAAATACTCCTAAGTATTTCAAGGATCTAAAATATCTGATTTTAAAAGAAGAAGAAAAATATTATCTATAAGTTATCACTTAGATTAAACTAGACTCTAAAGGCACGAAATTCTTATAAAAATAAATGACATAAAAATTTGTAATCCTAATAAACCCATATTTGTGTGATTGAATGATTTATTTATTTGATTTACAATCATATGAAATGATTTAGATTTGTATAAAGCCAAAATTTAAGAATGAAAAGGGTTTTATAATTTAAATTTGAGGGAATTAGTTTAGGATTTATTCTTCTTCTAGCCATACATTTATAGCCCCAACAAAGATATTTATGATCCCTTTCAAAGGCCTTCTTCCATTGCCAACCAAAAAAGAAATCATGTGGTGGAGGTTTTTGAGATCACACTTTCAAGGATAATTTTAGATATTATATTTTGACTCAATTCTTGTGAAATTATAGTTTTCATTTGTGTTCATAGAGGGTTAAGGACCAATCTAAGTATAAAAGTAAATCAACAAGCCCACAACAACTCAATATAAATTAGAATTGAAGCAATATTGCATTTTTTTTAGATATTTCTTTAAGTTTGATAGATGGATACTAATTAGAAAATATTTTTTCTAAATTAACAATTTCCATTAATAATCATTGACCTTTAGGATTCAACGAATAGACAAAGAAATGACAAAAGTTCCCGTAAGATCTTCGAGTAAAATTACAATCAGGTTTTGTGAGTGCCATCTATTTAATCTTTAAAATAACCTTTAATTTATTTATTTTAATTTACCAAGGGGAATATAAGTATATAAATATTTTGGACAAACCCAACAAGGAGGAAAAATAGATTAAAAAAACAAAAAAAAAAAACCCTCGACAACAAACAAGGGACAAGAAAGAAAGAAAGTAAAAACAAAATAGTGATGGAAAAAGAAATTACTTACAATTTTGTTTAGGAAGGAACATTATTAAATTAAAATATACACTTGATTCATGAGTATTTTAAGAAGGGTATATGTCCCACTTAATTTATTTTATATTACCCTCTATGATGGAAAACACTATACCGTAAATATTTATCAATGTACTTCTCATGCAACTAAAGCAAGCTAGAGCTATATAATTATGCATCATGTTTGAATTTGGAAAACAAAAGGAATGATAGATAGTGTTTATAAAATACCTTAGACCATAAATTATATTGTAATGAGGGATAACGATGGATAATTATACATACCAAAATGATTGGATGATCTAGCCTGAAAGTGGCATGTTTTTGGTGGCAACCAATAGATGAGTCAGTTGTTGGTTGTTCCTTAATGCATGTGGATGATTGTCTAGCATCCCCTTTCGTATCCTCAGAATTTAGAATGCATGGTAATGGTTAAGGTCCTTCCCATATCACACACCTCTTGAATTTTTCATAACTAGCTTAATTATGTGGAGAGTAAGGATAAATAAGGTCATTCTTAGTTTGAACCTCAATTATCATGACTTCATATTTTGATTGCATCTACTACTAATAGAAGCATTTGAGTGTTGTTAATTGATTTAGATGAAAAAAATGAACTGAGGATATAGATCATTAATTTTAAATTATTTTGGCTTGTTTTTCTCAAATGGAAAATCACTTTCTCCTTAGATTTATTCTTGTACTCCATTCACTACTACTGATGAAAGGAAAGTCTTATTACCACCACAAAGATGTTTACTATCTTAAATCAGTCTACTAATATTAGTATCTGTATCCAAGGGTGAGAATGATATAAAAGCATAGTATGCATCTTCCTCGTCTAATATCTCTAACTCCCCCAAATTTTCTTCTAATTGATCGGAAGAGATGTTCATTTTTTCTTTTTGTGTGGATAAATTCTTACCAATTTGGTTTTTAGACATCAATATGCCTCTTAAAAATTCTACTTATTCATTTTTATAGTCATCATCATTTATGTTGTACCCTTGAAAGAATGTTTTAATCTTACAAGATGAGATATCCTTAGTGTGTATGATCAACTCCACCTCAATAGTGCATATAGATTCATAGACTCTAGATGGTGTATTAAGGTATGTCACTTCATAGTTTAGATTGTGTGTTTCCTCATGATTATCTTCTAAAAAAAATAGTATTTGATTATTAATGATACCTAAATATATTGAATTGATAAAATTAGAATAAATAGCTTATTGATTATACATAGAATTATTTGATTTATATGCATTAAATAAACAAGTAAGACTTTAATTTCTCACTCAAAGGTTTCAGTGGGTAAAGAATTACGAAAACACTTTATTTTTAGGTGCATATCAGTCTATGAAATGAATCTTAATCATTTTACCTAAAATATTTTAAGTATAAATACCCCAAGTAATTAGCTATTTCTCTATATCAATAGCCTCTTCGTAGATCTATGCTAATGAGGCAAGAGTTAGGTGTTATTTTTAATGAGAATCATAGTTAGAGGATCCAAAGTTTGGAGATATAACTTGATTATTACATCCTCTATTTTCATGAGATGATCCATCTACCTAGTGTATAGTTGTTGGAATATATGGTTGAACACAATAATTACCTCATTAGGCCATTTATGGACTATGAGAAATTGGTAGAACAAGATAGAAGGGTTAATGGAAACACTAAAATGGTTAGAGAATAGGCTCTTAAATATGTCCCATGTTGTGATGTACCCTTCTTATAAACCAAGGTAGTAGTAATAAGTAGTTTGATCTAAGAAAAAGGGGGATAAGCAACATGCCACATCCTTATGTTGAATATGCTTTCTTATAAGTTCTTCACTAAAATTTGAAATGAGGTCTTTAGCATCTAAACTTCCACCATGTATATAATTTTAACCACACATATAGGGGTTATCAGGCAAGTTATGGGAAGGTCCTGGAATGTTCACGTGAAAACTACATTTTTCTAACCAAGCTAAAGCCATTAGAAGACTCAGTTAAAAATGTTTTCCAATCTGAAAAAGTAGAAAACAAATAGGAAACTATTTAAAAACAAAAAAACAACTCCAAAATGCATTACTCAATCACTCATTCCAGTGCTAATCTATTAGGATTTCTTTTGACATGCCAACTTAAGCAAGGGCTGTTAATCATTTCCTCTTGTAAAAGGAGACTTGTGTGAATAAATCTCTCCAAGGTAATAGTTACAAGTATTGGTAGGTAGGGTAACACTTTCATCTCATTTTAACCATACCATATCAAAGGTCTTTGGTATGTATTTTAGATAGATCAATATGCATTGAAAATCAAGAGGTTATGCCGAAGGAACCAAAAAAATGATTTCACTATGAATAAACATTTGATTTGAAATATAAATATCTATTGATTATTAGTTCAAAAATGCATAAATAATAAATAAATAAGGGCATGTAATGAAGATAAAAACTAAAATCAAATTAAAACTCAAAAATTAAACTAATTTAGACTAACAAATTGATTAAAAAATGGGAAAAGAGAGAAGGGTAGAGATAAAAGGATAAACAAACCCCACTTTCTAATGTTGGCATGCCTGGTTCTATTAAGTAGACAAATATTGGATTAAATCAGCCCTTAGTTAAGCTTCACCTAGCACAACTCAAACTAAGAATGATGCAAGAGTTTTTGGGATAAAGTAACAAATTTAAAGAGGGAAATAGGGTCACATTATGCATATGTAGACCAAGTTTATCAGATGGAAAAGTGTTTAGATAAATATGTTTCTATTTAAGATCCTTTTGGATTCATGAAGTGATCAGTGAGCTATAGAATCGACTTTCAAATAGTCTCAACTTAGAAAACTTTTCAAGAAAGTAAGGAAAAAAATGAAAGAAAATAATTGGTCTACTAATCTAAGTTCTAGTTTAAAGGAGCTTGCCAACCATAATCTCCTTTGATCCTAAAATAATAACTTACACATAACTCTCTTAGTCCTAAAAAATACCAGCACTTATTATAACATAATATTTGATCTTATATAGGCATGCAGGATTGATGAGTTTAAATTTAAATTCTAATTCACATTCTTCCATTTTTACGGAAATTTTAGCAATCATAAATTTTATTGGAAGAGTGTGGTCAAGTAGGTAGCTCAAAATATCTGATAGATTAAATTCATGCCTAGAATTTTCATAGTTGAATCATGCCACAATTTAATTTCTATAGTTAAAGGTAGTTGGGATTGCAAATAGACCCCCAACTACCTAGACTTCTATGCAATCAATTTCCATGCTTTTTTATGGATGAGTTTATCTTTTATACCCTTTATTGATTCTAATATACATGTCATACTAATTATTCTCACCATATTTAATATTTAGTTGGACTAAAATTTAATTGTATGAATCAACTTGTTTGTGCAATCTATTCTCAGTGTATTGACAATTGGGATGACTAGAGGGGCTATAAAATTTAGGCTCATGCCTTGATGACTACATAACTAACATTTCCTTAGCTCTGATACGTTACTACCATATGGGTTATTTTCAAATTACTCTCTTCACTGATCTAATTGAATGGTCAATTTTAATTCTATGGGTTGTATTTTTCCACTTGACACATTAGTTATATCATTGTTATAACATTTTCTATTATATGGCCACATGACCTTTCCTTACTCTATCATTGTCTATATTTGGGATTTATGCATATGTTGACTATTTTATTTGTGAGGGGATATTTATCCATGCACCAAAATCTCACTTTCTTGGGTTCTAACAAACTATGAAGTTTGCATGGACAACCCTAAGGTTGTGGTGCAATAAACTTTCACTGCACAACGTCACCTCACTCATCCACATACCCAGGGCTCTAACATTCATAGTTGGGCCTCTATGAACTACCCAATGGATATGATTTAATGGGATTGTGCCAGGTTGAATCATCCTCCTAAATAATAACCCATAGCATTATTGACATCATGTCACCATTGAGTAACCTTGAAAAACATTAACTACGTCTTAAAAGAATTTTGACTACGCCAAAGGTTGTCAGGATAGTGACATGTCATGAGGGGTAACATTGTTAAATTGGCTAAGTCCTTTGAATAAGTGGGAAGGTGCCATGTGGTTATGGAAAAAATTGGTGAAATCTTAGTGTTGAAAGTCTTTTTATATGGTGTAGAGTTTTTGGGACCATTGAGTAAGTCACACATGGTGTGGAGAGCTTATTTGATTACCTAAAAAAATAATACAAAAAGGCATAATCAATGAGATAACTCAAAAATCAATGGAAAAGAATTCAAAAATAAATAGTTAATAGAATTAAAATTAAATTGACTAAGTCTAGAGCAAATAAGATTTTATTTTGGAGAAAATATTTTGAAAACCTAGTCTTCACAATTTTTTCTTTCACAACTTTACTTTGTAATATTTTTGTGAATTTTGTTGTCATGACACCTTTTCTAAACATTGGTCCTTAGAACATTTTTCTTAACATATTTTTTAACTAGTTGTAATGAATTTTTTGGATGTTCTTTTTTAAAAATCCAAATACTTCAACACTCTTTATGAAGTCTTTGAAACTTTTATTAAAAAAAAAATGTTATGAATACATCTTTGACATTTTTCACGAAGAGTAAAATACTTTTAAAATTATCATGAATGTAATTTCCACATAAAATTTTCAACTATTTCCTTCACATGCAAAACTTCTGACCAACCATTTGCTGAAAAAACATAAAGATCAAATTGCATTTGAAAACAAATGTATAAGATAAGTTAAATTAAAATGACTAAGTGAAAAGATGATAATGACTAAGTATATAATGGAAAATCAAGGACTAAAATTATTAATATTTAATGGAAAGACTTACAAAATATAAAATCATAAAAAAAAACTTCAAATAAGGTACTGAGCATTCATTGAAAGATTGAATATTCATTAAACCATAATTAAAACCTCCAAAAAATTAAAAAATGTGTGTGCTAAAACTGTATCTACCATCATATTATCTCATCAATGCACCTTAATTTAAAATTTAAATTAAATTTTGTTTGTAACTGCTCAATACCATCTATGATATATATATATATATATATATATATATATATATATATATATATATATATATATATATATATATATATATATATATATATATATATTAGTTTTTCCCTTGACTCTTCTGCTTCCCATATGATGGAATGGTAGACCAAGGACATTAATCTTCTAAATTTTTTTAATTTTTAATTGTTTGAAGGTTGCAACAGATATAATATTGATATCCTAAATGTATTTATAATTTGAAAGATAATGTATTACTGGTGACAAGACTATTCTTTTGTGGGAAATGGATCATTTATTTATTAAACAATTAGAGAAAATTAAATATAAAATCTATTTAAAATTATGTTATTCTCTAAGAATGTATATCTATGTTACATTATTTTATTTTAAAATATTTATTTGATTTTCAATTGTACAATGCTTATTGAATATGTATACTGGCTAAAACTCTTTTATGTTATATCTCTTTTTAAGTCTTTGATAGTAGGATAAGGTGGATGCCATATATTTAATCATGTATGTTACAGTAACATTTAAAACTAAGGTGAAATCAAGACAAACAACTAACTTTTTTCTATTTTTTGGTCATAGCTATTAAATTGAAAGCAAAGAGTAACCATCATCACTTCCATGGTTGTCGTGGGCACCATAGAATTTATATCTAAAATGACAATATGTTAAAGTTGAAGATGCTAGTAGAAATATGATTCTTGGATACCCAATTTTAAAAAGGTGGTAAGAAGCATTGAGAAACCTATGTGGATGTCTAGAATTCCCCACACCACTACCATACCCTTATCTAAATTTCTATAAATGATACTTCTCAAAGTCTCTCCTCATTTTGACAATCTAAATTTCTATAAATGATGCATTCCCCACTCCACTTTTCAGTATTAGATAATAGTCAATCCATTGTTCTATCTCTATATCAAATTAGATACTACATGAGCTATAAACACTTTAATGTCCTAGCCTATAACATTAGCAAAGGGGTGTGGAGTAAAATAGAAGTGCTAATGTGGTGTTTTATAAGAATTCCCACCCTGGTGGAGTCATAGGGGAGGCTAGTGATGGTGGCCACTATGTAAAAGAGTAACTTTAATGTTCAAAAGAGCATTATAATATTGGGTTTACAGGAATCTAGAAGCACTTGGATTGAACTAGAGAGGATGCCTTAGTCCTTGTATGATGACTTCCCCATTATGTGTGACGAAGATGGATTTTTATTCATTACCCATGGCACCTCAAAACTTTCAACAGATGATGTTTGACTCTAAGAAGTGAACTCATGATACTTTCAATGGAAAACCCTAATGATATCATGAACCTTAGAATGTATGCACTTTTTTTATCCATCTTCTTTTCCTTTACACACCTTTTCACACCTAAATTGTGTAGGCTGGTTAGGAAACATAGTTTCAAAGGATTTGGTAGTGGAGGTATGTTGATCTATTTGTTTGTCTAGTCATAATTATCCAAATATTATTTATGTTTTTCCCTGCACTTTATTATTTTACCATTCTTTGTTTTGATCACTAGCAAAGCCTTAGGGTGATGCCATATTTTATTTTAGTTTTGGACTTAATCCAACACATACCATTACTACAAAATATAAGATTTGGAAGTCTTTCAATACAAATAATAATGATTAAAAACACACAAATTTTAAATTTAGATATACCTATAAATGTCCAAAGGCTTGATCTTACTTCCTATGATCATGGAATTACTACTCAAGAATTTCTTCAAAAATATTCAAAGCAAAAAATTATATAATGTTTGTTAACAAGGGTTTTAAGTGTAAATATTGATATTTACTTTATTTATAACTAAATTTCATCATAAGATACATGTATAATGTGAAAAATAACATCATCATGACACATATAATGGATAATATACAATGTCAATTTCAACTTTGATAGTAGACTATAGTCAGTAAACTTCACTTAATTAGGATTTTAAATCATTTATTTCAAGATAAAAAATTTAAATTTGAGATGGTCAACCATTTATCTCAGTTAATATTTTTGATAATATAAAAATAGGAATTAACATACACATGTCTTTACTAATAGAAGGGTCGAAATCATAATTATATTATTG
>JARHVA010001875.1:2630000-2660000 GCA_037957365.1 Torreya grandis
TTACAGTGAAGTCACAAATGTAATATTTTCTTGTTTTCTTAGGTAGACTCTATATTCATTTGTCAATTTTATTTCAATACTATAGATGCCTTTGTCATTTCTAGTTGAATAGTTACCATCTCAATGGTGGTAGGGATTTTACTATTAGAATGATTCTCTCTCTCTATACACACACACACACACACACACACACACACACACATGTATGTATGTATGCATATGATCTCTGCAGGAACTAAAATATGACCTTCGATCACATTTACGATATAAATTAAATCTCATACCAAACATAAAGAAACATAGCTGATTGGAACCATAAATGATCTCTAAAGGAATTGAAATATTGCTAATGGAATATATTATTTAAATTCTACTGAATAAGCAACCAATACAACTGAACCAATGATTTGTATGATCCATCTTCTCACCTTTCTCTTCTACTTTAAAGCAATAGAGTAGGGAACTAGAAAAAATATTTTCCAATTTTATTATAGTGTCTAACAAAGAATGAGGGATACCATTATTAACAAATTTTAAAACATGCACATCCACCACAATAATATGATTGCATAACATAATTTCTCATTTAATTCTAATTTCATATAAAAACTAAGAAGAAAACCTCATAATTTTTCAAAATGATGTGGTGTAATGGGGGGTGGTGTAATGGTGAGTGGGTCACATCTAAGAGTATGATCCATGTCCAAATTTCTCTAGTAGAAATGTGGTGATAAATCCTAAACAAATGATCCATTTGTGTTGATTTGTGGAAATTTTTAACACTTGTGTGTATTGGTGAGTGTTAATCCACATATGTTCAAAATTAACTCACTCGTTATTTACTTTCAAGATTTAATGAATAAAGGTACTAATAAATGTAACCCATTTTTATGGATAACTTCAATAGACATGTTTGTGGGTTCAATGAACCTTGAAAGGTAAGCCATCTTAAGAATTAATCAAATCTTATTCCCCAATTAGTCATTCGTTTACCTAGATTTATGAATAAAATAATTATGTAATATAAATCAAATTTATCAATAAAAAAACTATATTGGTTATGATTCATGTAAATCTAAAAAATGTAAGTTTTAACACAAATTATTCTAACCAACACTCTTAAATTAGTGTGGTCCATAATCTCAAATAATCACATAAATTCATACTAGAAAGTAATAAATATTAAAATAAAATTATTAGTTACCTAACTGAAATAACTCAATTTATAAGTGTTAGTCAAACTTACCCATTAAACACTACTCATAATATTATCTAAAATTTGAATACACATAAAATTGTCAAAACCTGAAGAAAAAAGATCAAAATTGTATTCATACTTGAAAGAAACCTTATTCTTCACAAACTAGACCAATCTTTTTGATATCTTCTTCAATGTGTTGTGGTTGTGCAATCTTGCCAATGAACATTATAGAATGTTGAGCTAATGTATAGTTTGAGAACATGGAGTTGTGAGTATTAATTTTCTCTCTTCACAAATTTTCACATATCTCTCTCATACTTCTTGGAGCTACTTTTTAGCAAGTCCATCAGCACTCTCAACTTTAATAATAGATCTTCCCTAGTGGGTAATCTATTAAAATCAACTAAAACCATTATTACTCTTATGTGCTAATAAAAATTCAATATATTTGGTGAAAATGATATCCTTTAGTCATTAACAAAAAGTTTAAGAATGTCGACTACACCCTATATGTATGGACTACAAGTTTCAAGATCAAAATTTTATCCTTCAATCAAAAACACTTTTAATGCAAAGTTTAGATCAAACTGAACTAAGACTTTGTGTAAAGTTATAGATAGTTTGGATGTATATATAACACTAAAATTTGACACTCAAAAATAGAAAAAGTGATCCACAAAAAAATGGCAGAAGTATTACGTTCAGTGTAAAACTATATTTAAGCAAGAAATCCATGTGGGCTTTGAAAATAGTCTATGAAGATTATTCAATGAAATAGATGTGAGAAAAATATACCAGTGATGGACTATAATGTCTTTGAGATGTTAATAATCAATGATTGTTATTAAATTTTATGTCTAATTGACTATCATAATATAGTTTCAACTTTAAACTTGACTATTATATAGCTTTTTTTTCTTCTTACTCAAAGAAGTTGATCTAAACATGGTAATCTAAGAAAATGTTCTAGTTTGGAGGCCCCTCAGTATTCTAAAAAATAATATTAATGTGGGTAAATGATCCTCTTTAACCATTGCAAGCTGATAACCCAAAACAACCTTGTAATATCTAGAACCTGATCCCATATAGTAGATGGAGTCCTCCTTATTGTTAACATTTATACCTTACACTTATTCAATATGGATTCATGTAGAATCCTTTGATCAATAGGGATCAGAGCATCCTCAAGGTTCTTCCATTTACCAACGATTGTAGACTCCTGAGTTCCATTCTCAATATAATCTCAAACTTTTTCCCCTAGACATCAGTGAATATTAATCTAGCCTCATCCAATTCCCTTACATCACATAGTGATTTGTTCCCATTCCTTGAATCATCATAAAAATCAACCTTATACAAATTATTTATGACCCATTATGTATAATTGGTTATGAGAGGTTTACAATAAAGAAGGAAATTCCAAATGTGAGAACCACGAGATATAATTTATTATGAGAGGTTTACAATAAAGAAGGAAATTCTTAATGTGAGAACTACAAGGCAAATAAGCCATGGAGAGAATAGCCAACATGTCCTCAAATACTAAATATTTGTGTTTGATGATTTTACCACACGAGGTGGATGATTCAGAAACACATTCTGCATAAACTTATCCCTTAGAGTTGTATTCTATAAATTCATCATACTAATGCCTATGCCACCTAATTTTTTAGAACTATACACTCCATCCTAGCTGACTAAGTGTACTTTTATAGCCTCTTCACTTCTTTGTCAAAGGAATGATCTACATTATTTATTGATGTTGTTAAAAAAACTTCTTGAGGTTTCAAAACTGACAACAAGTATATTGGCACTAAAATGCACATCATTAGTCTCCACTTTCATGTCCAATCATGTTCTATGTTACGTTTATATATTGTGTATTTTTCTTTTATGTTATATAAAATTATAATAATATCAATAAAATTTGTTATTATAAGGAATTATTTTTTCTAATGACATTTATTGTGATTTTATGTAGGAAGTAAAGAAACATATACATAGTTTATAAAGAAGAGTAAGATCACATTAATTTCTTAACAATCTAGATCTAGTTAAACTTGACTACTAGATACCTGATACTGATGGGATACATTAATTTTTTTAGTTTAGTATACTAATATAATATACTATAATGATATTACCTATTATATTTTATAATATATATTTATAATAATTAATATATTATTGAATAGAATATTTATTTATATTATAATTATAATAATAACATATTATTTATAATTTAGTATAACAATACAATACAATATATAATATATATTGAAGATTATAATAATATAATAGATAATATATCATTATAACATATTATAATTTATTTCTAAATACCATAAATTATTATTATTTAAGCCTTGTTTTGCTACACAAACTAAAATAAAAAAATTGGAAGAGTCACTAACTTACAGATCCACATGGTAAAATGAATAATCACATGGTTAATAGATTAATGTGCACCATTAAACTATGCAGAGATTTGTTTTCACTACCAAGTAGAAATTGAAAACATACAAAAATCATGTGAAAGGTTTGACATAATGTCTTAAATAAAACTAGTTTCATGAAATGCTATGCCACTAAAATATGCACAGAATGGTTTCCCTAATGACACTTTATATCTTTTAAATGAAATATGTTGAGTGGATGTCAAATCGTGAAGTGCCAAGGTTGCAAGATATGGACAAAAAAATGTGTTCTCTAAAAAATTACTAAAGGCATTTAATCAAATGCAATGTGCAAAAGTAGTTTCATGGAAGGCTTTGGGTTTTTTCATTTTGGTTTTTTTTTTTTATTGAATAGATTAGAAATAGTTGCACAAGATAATAAAAGTGGTGTTGTTTGGCACAAATGTTATAAATAAAAATTTGAAAGAGTAAGAAACTATACCCACATTTGGTGCCTTGTTAATGGTCATAAGGAAATCAATCATGAAGAAGAACCCAGTCAGTTTAATGGTAAATCACCTAGAAACATCCATCTAAGTGACTATGAATTAGTACTTCGACATTGTAAAACATAAATAAATCATAGGCTACGCTATTACGATATTGAAGACTTCATTGATGCCATTTATTTTCTTGATGGAGGGTAGCTGGAGATGTTTAGGAGGAAGTAGGTGGAGGTAGTTTGTAGCAGATGGATATCATGGCATTTCATGAATTGATAGGCTCTCTATTTATAGTTTATTGAATCTATGCTTGGTATTCATATATCTCTTGTTGTATTACCTTGAGTATATCAGTGGTGGATAGCTTTTAATTTCTCACAACCAGTGTGATGTAGAATGTTGTCTCAAACATCTTTAACTATGAATAGTAAATCATGGAAATGGGAAACACTCCCATCAGTTAGAATGATCAGCCACACAAAATCTACCTAAGGTTTGGTTTAGTTTAGATGTTTTTAGTTTGGTATTTTATGGATCTAGAGAAGGTGGTTTTGTTGAAGGTTTTTGGAGGATTTGGACTTTGCAATTCTGAAGTGGCTAACCTCTAGTGTATAAAACCTCCATCAACATTGAGAGTGAAAAAATTGCAATGGTATTAAAAATTATTAATTTATCATAAATTTTTTATTATTATTGTTAAAGGGTTTTAGTTGATGATTGTCAGTGTGTATTTGAACATGAATGGCAATGTGTAGTTGTACGGGAGAGAGAACATGCCATTCATAGCAATGAAATGCATAACTAATCATGTAAGAGTGTCTACACTACAAAATGATAAATTTTCATTGATCATAAATTGATGCCCTGATCATGATCATGTAGCAATCCAAGAATTCTTCCACCAATTATTTTTTCCCCATTCAAACCTTTGTACTATTATTAGTTAGGAATGGACCCTTTCTGTTTCTCCTACCTTTTCAATGTTTAATCATTGAACATTGAAATTAGTTGCAAAACATTGGTTAAGTTTTAATTCTCATAAATGATTGATAATGTAAGTTTTTTTATATTTTTTAATTGAAATTCAACTATTTTCCCAATAAAATAATTTTATCTTATCACAATAGTGAATATAAAGCCAAGTAAATAACAAATTTTGGATTTTCTATTTTAAAAATTGGATTTGTTGGGTGAATATTTTGTCAATCACCTAACTGATGAATAAAATAAGTCTTATCAACCATAGCAAGGGAGATTGGTTAGCTAGATGTGCAAGTTTACCACATCAAAAGGGAATAAATCTCTCCTCTCATCAAGGGGAGGTTCCATATTAAATATGAGGGTCTATATACTATATCTATAAGCAAAAAATAACATTTGGGGATAGGATAATGCCATCCATCTCTCTTTTTTTAGAGATGATATTCACAAACAAAGGAGAAAATCTTGGTGAAAACACTGAAGGGTCTTCTCTTCTTTCAGGAGTGATCTTGCAAGAAGCAATAGGAGTTCTTTTTGGTAGTGACAAGTAACTGGTAACAAAGTGTATTAACCAGTATAATGAACTGTAACACAAATTCTACACCTCAGTTACCCAAAGAGTGAAAAACAAATGATAATGGGGTCACAAAGTCATCCCAAGATCCTTGACACAAAAATAGAAAATAGACAAAAAACTAAAGGCAACTGAAGACAACACAAAGTCTTTCTCACAGTTGGCTTCAGAACACCTTCCTGATTACTTCCACTACTTCTACTTATTTCATTAACTGGACAAGAACACATTTAGAAGACAAACATAAGAACGATCTCGTAAAATGATATAAGCTATAACAACACAAACTCTAAAAGTAACTTGTTTCTCATTAAAAATAAAGAAATATAATGGAGAATCTGATCTCAAAGTCTCAATAGAATCCCCTCTCAATTTTGGTAGAGCTTTAGTTTTTTTAATCAAAAAGTCCCCTTGGCATAAGACAAGAGATTACAATGTATAACAACCAAGAAAGGCTTGTCCCTTCTTTTCATGAAACAGCCCCTATCATGGTCAATACCTTCAATGCATTTTCAATTCTGTCAAGGGACCATGCTTGGAATAGTGTATTGGCCTTAACTATGATGTGCCAATTCATTTCATATGTCTCCTCCCTAACAGGGGTTGTTTGGTCCTTTTCCTTATGTCTGTGCAGCTGTCCATTTTGCCTTTACTTCGTGGAAGCAAAATAGGCCACGTCCTTGGTTTGTCGTGCTCAAATGACTACTTGGTGAACTGTTTCACCTACTAGAAATAACTCCTTTGTAGATATTTTTGATATTTTATATTATTCTCTCTTTCCTATAGCAATTTGAGCTCTCGGGCTTTCTTTTCAGCTAGTCGCTTGGCTTATTTTTCAAATTCTATGCCATATTAAAATCAATGGATATTCAAATACCTTAATTTTGACGTATGTAGGGCCATCAATGGTTGTTGGTTGTTTGAACCATATTGAACCATGAACCTTTGAACCTGTGAAAGTTCATTAGTTCAATGGTTTAACAATTCAGGTGATCTTTTTCAGCATCCTGGTTCAATCACTGCCTTTGTTCATTCATTTCTTTGCTTTGTCTAGTTGAACCATCCTTTCAACTAGTCCCTGGAATAATCCATGTTCTACCTTTGGTTGGGGTTATCTTTGAACTGCTTGAACACATGAACCATTAAACTTTGAACTCTTTCAGTTCAAGGTTCAATCAGTTCATTTGTTCATTCTCTGATTTGGTTTAATTGCTACTTCATTTATCTTTCTAAGTCTCTTTGAAGCCTTGAAATGTTGAACCCTTGAACCCTTGAACCTGTTGAACCATTTGTTTTAGGTTTAATGGTTCAATCCTTGTTCTTTGAAGCCTCTTTTTAGTCTAAGTATTTTTGAAGCTTTCCCTTCATCTTTATCAAGCCTTTGGAACACCCTAAAGGGAAGGTGTCCCTCCAGGTTTTGAAAAGGGTCCTTTTTGCTAGTTTCGAGAGCCCCCCGCAAGGGCACACGCCCTTAGGGGTCCTTCGGGCTTTTATTTCTTTAGAGGGTCTTTCGGCTCTAATTCCTTCAAAAAAATGTCTCAAGGAATTCCTTTGGACAATTTGTCCAAAGGAAATCTTTCCTTGGCATCTTCCATTTTCTTTCATTTTTTTCCTTTTGGGCTTTTCCTTCAGACTTTTCAGACATTTTATCTAAAATAATTTGCCTTTGCCTTATTTACTTTTCTGAGGAAAATCTTCCTGAAGGAATTCTTACAGTTCCTTCACTAAGTAATTTCCTCATACAAAAATTCTGAAGGAAATGTTCCCTTTCAGTCTTAGTTGCTTTTTTAATCCTTTGAACCCATGTTCCCTACCCTTTACAAGGGAACTTGTCTCTAGTTCACTACCCTCCATAAGGGCACTTGTTCCTTCAGCTTTGGGGTAGTACTTTGAACCAACCACGTGTTAAACATGTTTGAACTGTTGAACCCATTGAACCATTGAACCAAAATGGTTCAAGGTTCAATGGTTCAATGGTTCAAGCCTTCTTTTTGCTAAGTGTTTTGATGTCATTTAACCTTGAATCAGTTGAACTTGATGAACTTTTGACAAAGTGATTAACTCTTTAAGCTTGCCAACGACGTTGAACCTTTGAACCCATTGAACCTGTTAAACCTTTTTGGTTCAAGGTTCAACAATTCAATGGTTCAATCCTTCTTTAGAAGCTTGTCGATGAACATTTTTGGTTGAACCAAGGCATTGAACCAATCCTGAAATTGGCTAAGTGTTAGCAACTTGCCCCTTTGAGAGAGTTCACCTGTTGAAGCCCTTGAACCTATTGAACCTTGCTAATTTCAAGCCTACAGAGTCTGTAGAACTATGAAAAAGCTTAAATAGTGGTGAATTTGAATACTTAGAATAATTTTTTGAGAGGGGAAGAGATAATTTTCTCCTACAGGACCAAAATAGTTCATATGTTGTCCCAAAAATGAGTGATATTTTTGGGGACAACAGCTGGCTCCAGTTGGGGAACTTCCTTCAGTTGAAAACTAGGAACAGTTGAGGGGAGTAGAAACCAAAATCTCTAGTGCCTTGAAGTATGCCATTGGGCTACGAAGTCATGCTACCCAAAAATGAAAAAGAGCAACAAAAATCATAAAATATAACTAAAGACTATACAAATATACATATTTATAGGTGAACTTATCTAATACTTCAAGAATTGAAGTGCTTCAGATGCTGTGCATTGTGAGGCATAGAAAAGAGTGTGCCATCTTGATACTTCAATAGGAAACTATATTTACCATGGAGTTGATTGATGGTAAATGGGCCTCTCCAAAGGGAATCAAATTTCCCATGCATTCCCTTTGGTTCTCTCCTTTTGTCCCACAACAAGACTTGATCTCCAATCTGGAAGTCACAGTCTTTTGCTTTCTGGTCAAAGAGCTTCTTCACCAAAATTTGATGCATAGAAATTTGGTCCAACACCATAGTTCACTACTCATCCAACTCAGTCAAACATATGATCCTCTTATCAATGGAGCTTTCATATATTTGATCCTCAACTGCCTTAGCCAATTTCAATGCTAGCAGTGCTAGGGTGATTAGTATCTGAACATTGAGACCATAAAGAAGTTGGAATGGTGACATACCAATTTCCCTCTTAGGCATGATCCAATCTACCCACAAAGCATCAACCAATGCTTTATGCCATGTTCATTGGTTATCATCTATCAGCTTTTTGATGATAGTCACTAAGTTCTTGTTGCTTGATTCATCTTGGCCATTCCCTTGTGAGAAATAATTAGAATATTGGGAGAGGGTAATCCCATAGTTAAAAGAGAATTGAGTAATTTCCTAGGAAGAGTAACAAGCTACATTATCAGTGATAATCTTGGTTGGGACCCCAAACATGGAAATGATGTTCTCTTTGAGGAAATTGCACACCACTTTTGAAGTAGCCTGCTTGGTTGGAATAGATTCCACCCACTTGGTAAAGTAATATGTGGCTATGAGGACATATCATGTCCATCACTTGAAGATGGGCTTACAACACCAATGAAATGGATTCCCCATTGATGAAATGGCTCTTCTATCACCACTAGCTGAAGAGGTAGAGTAGCTATCTTGGCTCTTCCAACAAATTATTGGCACATATCACACCTTCTTACTCATTTGTATGCATCTTGAAATAGAGTAGGCCAATAATACCTAGCTCATAAAATCTTATGGGTATATATAGGAGTAGTAAAATGTCCTCCACATGCCAGATTGTGGAAGGACTTCAAATGTTGGTTTTATTGCTCTATATCCACGAAGTGAAGGAACACTCCATCAAGGCTCCTCTTGTATAGGTCATTGTCCCATAAGACAAAATTAACAGCTTTTAACATGACAGTCCTCCTTTCTTTATGAGAGAGGTGAGCAGGACACTCACCTTAAGTAAGGAAATGAGCAATATTTGAATATCACTCATTCGTGGTGGATTCAAAGAGGACTATTGGCATGTCTTCAATTCCTTCTTTTCTATGCTTTGTTTCTTTTGGTCTGTTGTCAGCAATCAATTTGCATATGCCCTTTCCACGCCCCAACTTCGTTGGTTTGATGACTAGATCAAAATCCTATATTTTAGCAATCTAATTCCCTCTTTTGGTTCCAAACTCTTGCTGAGTTATTATGGATTTGACTATGGTGTCAGGAACCAAGGTAGTAGTGTGTGAATTTAGGATGTAAAAGAGGAAATGCTTGACTGCCTTTACCACTACATAAGCATGCTTCTCCATGTTTGAGTATTTCAGCTCATGAGCTTTGAAGGGATAGCTTATGAAAGAAATGGGAGATTCCACACCTTCTTGGTTCTGTACAACCATAATTGCTAAAAGTGTGTGCTCGTAAGCATAACTATATACTATGAAATCCTTAGTATAATCTAGACAAACCAAAATTGGGGCGTGAGTAATAACTCTCTTGATATATTGAAACACCAATTTGCCTTCTTTAGTTTAGTTGAAGGTGGCCTTTCCTTTCATCATGTTTACAATATGGTGAGTCTTCTCAGCAAACTTAGGGATGAACCTCCATTAAAAAATCACCTTTCTAAAGAAAGAGTGAACTACAGTCATGCTTGTGGGCAGGGTAAGTTCCTAGATGGACTTGAGTCTTTCTGAGCTAATCTTTATGCCTTTTTTGGACACAATGTGTCTGAGAAGTTTCCCTCTCATTACCCCAAAAATAGACTTCTTGGGATTTAAAGAAATACCATTCTAGTAATAGTGTTCTAGCACTTGTTGCAAATTGTGCACATGGTCTGGGTGATGCTTAGAAAAGATGGTCAAGTCATCAAGATATACTACAATGAACTTACCCATTTCATCTTTGAAATGACAGGTCCATTAGTCTCTAAAAAGTGGCACTAGCATTAATCAGGCCAAATGGCATTCTTCGATAGGCAAAGGTGCCCCAAAGTGTGTTGAAGGCAGTCTTGTGCTGGTTTACTTCACCAAATTCAACTTGATTGTATCCTAAGAAGCCATCTAGTACTGATAACATTTTAGAACTGGTCACTATCTGAAGAACTTGATCCATGATTGGCAAGGGATAGTTATCCTTTAAGGATGACTGATTCAAATTCTTAAAGTCCATGCAGAGGCAAATTTTGCCATTTTTCTTTCTCATAAGTACTATATTTTCAATCTATGTGGAATGATGGATTGGTAAAATTATCCTAGCATTCAACATTTTTTGTATTCTAGATAGAATTATACTATCTAGATTTTTTCTTGTAAGGCACTGAATCACTTTTGAGAGGAATGTCATGGCCAATTTATTTAGTCTTGAGTGACTTCAAATCATCATAGGAGTATGCTATGACGTCTATGTACTGGGAAAGAAGAGTAGTGAATTTGAACCTCTCCTCAAGAGTGCAACATTTCCCAATGTTCACCATCTTGGGATCTTCCTTGGTACCCAAATTTATTTGATCAAACTCCTGGGAGGATCTTGAATTCATTTGTTGTTGTTTGATGAATCTATCATGCTTGTCAAAGATATTCTCAAGGGAAACTAGGCCTTTTGGGATTTTATTCCCCTTAAGTTGTAGGAATTATTCAACTACGTCTACACTTGATTATGGGGCTGCTTCAAGCTTCTGAGATTTACTGCCTTCAAAATGAAGTTGTTCAAAGCTCTTTTTTTGCTCTAGGAAGGTAATGATTTGGTTGTCATTTTTAAACACCTACCAATTAATGGTATTATCAGATACATTTGGCTAAAAGACTAGTTTAATAGTGTACCTATCTCCTTTGAAGTCTAGGTGAGGAACCAATAGAGTTACTGAAAAAACCAATGCATCAGCTCTGTTGTTGAACTCTCTGGGTATGGTAGAGATGCTAAAATCATCAAAGCTTTCAAGTTGATCCCAGACTAGATTGTGGTAGTGGCACAAACTATCATTCTTGGTTTGATATAGGTTCTTTACCTGACAAACCACCAGTTTAGCATCTCCTTTGGCATGAAGGAGTTTGATGCCTTTATCTCGAGCAACCTTCAATCCAATCAATAGAGATTCATACTCAGCTATGTTGTTGGTGTTACTAAACTATAACTTGAATGAAGAAGGAAAAATATCTCCTTGAGGAGATATCAACACAATCATAGCTCTTGAATTGGTAGAGGGGCAACTTCCATCAAATTCTAGAATCCATACATCCTCAAACACTGATTTTTCTTTGGATTCTTCTTTGTTTGGAGAGGGAGATTATTCTACACTTGTAATGCACTCTATCCTATCTTTTGTTGTTCCATCTAAACTAATTTTTAGACTATCATTTCTAGAAATTCCATTAGCTGAAACATGAACATTCTTTGTGGTCAAGAAATAATTACCCATACCTGAAGACTCAAATAAGATTTGAGCTTTAGGCATTAATGTATGAGTAACCACATATTTTGCTTCCTTCTCAGGGAGTAGCCTCTTCATGATGCCTTTGACAGGGATCCTTGCCTCAGATAGGTCCATGCTCAACTCACCACCAACATCCTTGCAAAAATTTCGGCCAAGAAGGATGTCGTATGATGTTGGGACGTCAGCCACCAAGATAGTCTTCTTGATTCTTTTGTCTAGGAACACTCCAAATGCAAATTGTGCATCCTTAATTTGTCTCAGTAGTGGCACTTGTTTGTTCTCCATGGAGAAACATCTCCAAAATGTCTTGGTCAATGTGAGACCAAGGGATTCTCCCACTTTAGCATGCATGACATTGTTTCAAGCTCCAGAATCAATGATGCAATTGTTCAGCTGATGTCCATTTATTAATAGGGAGACATAGAATGGTTTAGTCCTTCTAGGAGCAGCAAGAGGAGTAATGACAAGGTTATTACTGGTGGATGTGTTCTTGGGAAGATCATGAGTTACCTTTCTAATTGCTTATCCTACAGGGACGGCTTGGTTCTTTACATATTCAACCAACTTATCCAACAACTCAGGGTTGGACTGAAAAAATTCAAATTCAAACATTTAAATTTTGGTTTTCTTTATATGGTCAATTATGTCAAATGTCTGAAATGAACTAGGAATAGAGGATGGGAGTTCATCCTTTTGATTTTTGAAGGGGGAGGACTGGTCTATGAATTTGAAGTAGAATGTGTAGGGATGTTTGAAGTACTTACCTTTTTTGCAATCATATGGTCCTTTGGTTGGAAAGGCAGAGTGGTTCCCTGCTTAGCAATTGAAAGTGCTGGTTGAGGTCACTCCTCTATCATCTCTTTATTATCTTATTTGGCTGACTAATTTTTGGACTGGGTGAATATAGCATATGATCCTTCATCCGCTTTCCCTTCAATTTTGGGTTCATCCTAGTAATTTAAGAAACCAATGTTGGAGTCGTCAACTATTTCTTCTCCTTCTGTGAAGAGATTAACGTCATCTTTTGGGTTCAATTCAAGCTGGAAGGACAAATCTGATTCTACCTCAAGATATCTAATTGCTGAGTTGGTTAGAGGTGCTTCAATGGCAAGGTTATTCCTCTGAGGGGGAGGAAGATGATTTGCTTGCCCTTGACTCCTAGCAGCATTGCCTTGGTGTGATTGATTAGGTAATGTCCTCCCTGGTACATCCTTGTATGAAGGAGCAGATGACATCCCTTGTGACATTTGTTTTCTAAGAGCTAGCAATTTATTTTCCAACTTCTACACCATTGGATCAGTGGTGGCTATAGGTGAGTATTCAGAAGATGAATAGGATTTACCTCTGTTAGGATCTCTCCTTATCTTTCTTGCCAAGATAAGGTCATCTTCTACCTCAGTAGCCAAATCTTGAGCAGTAACAAGGTCTATGTGACCAACACATCATAGAAGAAAACTCACTTCAGGCAGCTGTGAGTTGATGAAGAAACATTTGAGGTTTTCAGGTGTTTACTGGGCAATTGTAATAATTATGTTCCTTAGCTTGTCAAACTTGGCTATGAAATCCCTCATAGGCTCACGAGGCTCCTTCTTCATCTGTGTGAGTTGGGCTAGCAAGGCATGCGCATCTTTTGTAGGCTTGAACCTAGCTTCAAATTTAATTTTAAAAGTGTCCTAATTAGTCACTGACCGAGCTTGAAAATGGTAGAACCAATATACAACAACGCCTTGTAGTGTTTCCATGAATATCCTGATTGTTATGTTTTCATACTCCACACCTATCATGCCATAAGCTATGCTAAAGGCTACAATATGTTCATCAGGATAAACTTTCCCATCACCAAATAATTTGCGGAAATTCTTCCTTGAACTACATGGAGACTCATGTAGAGGTGGAGTAAGATTGAGTGGACCAAAAGAGTTACCCCAGGGGCCTTGAGCTGCCATGATTTGATTATGGAAAAGGGGGATAACAAATCTAGGTGGAGTATGTATAGGCAAAGCTCTACTAATAGTACTAAAGGAAGCTCTACCTTGTGTTGGTGACCTGGTACATGTAGGAGGAACACTCCTAGATCATTGAACGTGAAGTTAGGGAGGGAACAAGTCAAAATTTCCTTACTACACCAGCTCAAAAATAGGGTCAACAACACCTTGAACTCTTTGGCTTCTTGTATAACATGGAGTTTTTAGAGTATATAATGTAGATGGATAAGGCTATAATGATAATGGGTAAGACATAGACTAGAGTTTCTAGAGTCTAAAATGGATAAGGGTAGGAACTGCTTTAATTTAAAACTTGAGGCTTCAAACTGAATGTTAGAATCCATAGCAGAGTCACCAAAAAAAATGTTGGGTGAATATTTTGTGAATCAGCTAACTAATGAACAAAATAAGTCTTATCAACCACATCAAGGGAGATTGGTCAGCTAGATGTGTAGGTTTACCACATCAAAAAGGGAGAAATCTCTCCTCTCATCAAGGGGAGGTTCCCTATTAAATATGAGGGTCTATATACTATATCTATAAGCAAAAAATAACATTCAGGGATAGGATAATACAATCCATCTCTCTTTTTTTAGAGATGATGTTCACAAACAAAGGAGAAAATCTTGGTGAAAACATTGAAGGCACTTCTCTTCTTTCAGGAGGGATCTTGTAGGAAACAGTAGGAGTTCTTTCTAGTAGTGACAAGTAACTGCTAACAAAGTGTAGTAACTAGTAGAATGAATTGTAACACAAATTCTACACCTCAGCTTCCCAAAGATTGAAAAACAAAGGATAATGGGGGCACAAATTCATCCCAAGATCCTTCACATAGAAATAGAAAATAGACAAAACACTAAAGGCAACTATAGATAGCACAATCTCTTTCTCACAATTAGCTTCAAGAAACCTTCCTGATTACTTCCACTACTTCTACTTATTTCACTTATAGGACAAGAACACATTCAGAAGATAGACATAATAACAATCTCCTAAAATGATACAAGCTATAACAGCACAAACTATGAAAGTAACTTGCTTCACATTCAAAACAAACAAATATGATGGACAATTTGAGCTCAAAGTCTCAGTAAATCCCCTCTCAATTTTGGTACAGTTTCATTTTTTAATCAAAAATTCCCCTTGGCATAAGACAAGAGATTACAATGTATATCAGCCAAGAAAGGCTTGGCACTTCTTTTCATGAAACAACCCCTGCCGTGGTCAATGCCTTCAATGCATTTTAAATTCTATCAAGGGACCATGCTTGGAATAGTGTATTGGCCTTAACTATGGCATGCCAATTCATTTCATGTCTCCTCCCTAACAAGGATTGTCTAGTCCTTTTCCTTATGTCTGCGCAGCTTTCCATTTTTCCTTTACTTCATGGAAGAAAAATAGGTTGCATACTTATTTTAGCATGCTCAGGTGACTACTTGGTGAACTGTTTCACATACTCGAAATAACTCCCTTGTAGATATTTTTGATCTTTTGTATTGTTCTCTCTTCCTTGTAGCAATTTGAGCTCTTAGGCTTTATTTTCAGCTGGTTGCTTGGCTTATTTTTCAAATTTTGCACCATATTCAAGTACCTTAATTTTGACATCTATAGGGCTGTCAATGGTTGTTGGCTATTTGAACCATATTGAACTATGAACCTTTGAACCTGTGAAAGTTCATTGGTTCAATGGTTCAATGGTTTATGTGATCTTTTTTAGCTTCGTAGTTTAATCGCTACCTTTGTTCATTCATTTCTTTACTTTGTTTGGTTGAACCATCCTTTGAACTGGTCCCTGGAATCATCCATGTTCTGCCTTTGCTTGGGGCTATCTTTAAACTGCTTGAACTCGTGAACCATTAAACTTTGAACTCTTTCAGTTCAAGGTTTAATTAGTTCATTGGTTCATTCTGTGCTTTTGTTCAATCGTTGCTTCTTTTATTTTTCTAATTCTTTTTAAAGCCTTGAAATGTTGAACCTTTGAACCCTTAAACCTGTTGAGGCATTTGGTTCAAGGTTCAATGGTTCAATCTTTGTTCTTTGAAGCCTCCTTTTAGTCTATGTCTTTTTTAAGCTTTCCCTTCATCTTTATCAATCCTTTGGAACACCCCAAAGGTAAGGTGTCCCTTTGAGCTTTGAAAAAGGTCCTTTTTACTAGTGTCGACAGCCCCCTACAAGGGTACATACCCTTCAGGGTCCTTCATCTGGCCTTCGGGCTTTTATTTCTTTGGAGGGTCTTCAGGCTCTAATTCTTTTGGACAAAATGTCCAAAGGGATTCCTTCGAATAATTTGTTCGAAGGAAATCTTTCCTTGGCTTCTTCCATTTTCTTTTAGGTTTTTCCTTCCATGCTTTTCCTTCGGACAAAAGTCTGAAAGAATTCTTTTGGAATTTTTGTTCGAAATAATTTCCCTTTGCCTTATCTATTTTTCTAAGGAAAATCTTCTTGAAGGAATTCTTATAGTTCCTTAACTTAGTAATTTCCTTAGACAAAAACTCTGAAGTAAATGTTCCCTTTCAGCCTTCATCACTTTTTTTATCCTTTGAACCCATGTTCCCTGCCCTCTGCAAGGGCACTTGTCTCTATATCATTTCCCTCCGCAAGGGCACTTGTTACTTCAGCTTTGGGACAGTCCTTTGAACCAACCGCATGTTGAACTTGTTTGAACCATTGAACCATTAAACCAAAATGGTTCAAGGTTCAATGGTTCAATGGCTCAAGCCTTCTTCCTTTCGCTAAGTGTTTTGAAGCCATTTAACCTTGAAGCGGTTGAACTTGATGAAATTTTGACAAAGCGCTTAACTCTTTAAGCTTACCGATGACGTTGAACCTTTGAACCCGTTGAACCCATTGAAGCTTTTTGGTTCAAGGTTCAATGGTTCAATCCTTGCTTAAAAGCTTGCCGATGAACATTTTTGGTTGAACCAAGGCATTAAACCAATCTTGAAATTGCCTAAGTGTTGGAAACTTGCCCCTTTGAGTGATTTCACCTGTTGAAGCCTTTGAACCTATTGAACCTTTCTAATTTCAAGCCTATAGAGTCCGTATAAATCTAAGAAAGCTTGAATAATGGATAATTTCAATACTCAAAATAATTTTTTGAGAGGGGAAGAGATAATTTTGTCCTACAGGACCAAAATAGGTCATACATTGTCCCAAAAATGAGTGATATTTTTGGGGACAACAGGATTTACCACTAAAAAAACTTTAAAAAGTAGGGATGCAGATGTTTTCCAATACAAAACTAATTTGAAAACTAGTTACAATATTACATACATAATAAGTACTAATAATTAAAAGTAGGATTAGGACTCCATTTCTAGATAATAATTAATTATATATAAAAATAATAAACAATCTTAGTATTTATGAGAATGTAACTACTGGCGATATAAAAAATTGTATGAATTATATAATTTATAATATATAAATAATAACATACAAATATAAATAATATACCTATATAAAACTATTAATAATATAAATATATTGATAATAATATATGTCAAGATTAAGAACATAAATAAATACCATACTCAGGTCCCTGAAAGAAAAGGCAAGGCAATACCAAACATGTAAATAGTGAAAATGACAAGTTATTTTAGATGATATATTATACACCAAGGGACCCATATTATACTCCAAATACAAAATTAGTGAAACTATTAGATTCACATGACCAGTGTGCATTACAAAGAGATCTACAATGTGTAAAGTGACAACATATTTGATTATCCATTTTCTATTTTCAAGGGTGGACGAGGATGTGGTGAGAGATTATTTAATTGTGGCACAACTTCAAGTCTCTTGTGTAACATGAATCCATGATGCAATGGCATTGATTTTGGGGAAAGACATTGAGGTCCTAGAGTTTACCATGTATCTTCCATTGATCGATGATGTTAATATATTAAATTCTATAAGTATTACATTAGGCTTAAAAACATATAAACATGTCATATTAAGACCCCTAGAAGAAATGGAAAGGTCATATAAAACATGAAAATAGTGAAAGATGTCAAGGTGATATGAGAAATGATGGTGAGGGGAAATGACATGGTATTTTTTATGGTATAATACACTAAGAGGTCCATATCAAACTCTAAATGCCAGATTTAGTGTAGCTTTGAGATTTACATGTTCATTGCCCATTGAAAAGGGTTACATATCTTGAAAGGTGGTAACATATTTGAATGGACATTTTTTATTATCAAGGGTGGGTGAGGATGTCATGAGATTCTAATTTTATTGATATATGGATACACATCTTACATGTAGTTCAATCAACAATGCAATGTCATTGATGTGGAGACCAGACATTGAGCTCTCATCGTCTATTTTGTGGGTGTCATTTATCCATGCTATAGATTGAATTCTATTTTGTGAATAATATATGGATAATTTTTGTGGCTTCCATTTGGATATTATTTTGTGCAATGCATCATATGAATTTAGTTTTAACTTTTAGATCATTAAAATTTGCTTTGGATATAATCAACAATAAATGTACACCATCACTATCTCTAAACATAGTTGAGTATGTGGGAATTGTTTTAGGATTTTTCCATTTATAAAAAGGAATATTAATGATATATATTATAATCATAACATATATTAATTATAAATATCTGATAATTATAATAATTACACTAAAATAAAATTTTATAATTAAGTAAATATATATAATATTATTTTTTTATAATATAATATATAAATATATATAATATTTAATTTTAAACATATATTAAAATAATATAATATAGATTATTAATAATGTAAAACCTTAATTCAAACCTAATTACAATTGACTAACACCAAACTAAATGACTTCTTGAGAAGTAGACGTTGTTTTATGACACAAAGTAGTTGACACTTCAATATATATATATATATATATATATATATATATATATATATATATATATATATATATATATATATATATATATATATATATATATATATATATATATATATATATATATAAGATGAAAGAGGTTGATGACACATATGGACTAATTGGAAAATGTTTTTAACATGTATCTCACAAGTTTTTGTTTTAGATGACTTGTAAAATGATGTCACAAATAAATGATTTCCATGTTCATTGAACATAATATCATGCCATGCACTCTGGTACGTTTCCCCCTATCACTTCCAAATAATCTCAAATGTATATGAATATTAAATGAGGAATGTGTTGTACATCAATCCACCAACCATTATTGATAACCTAAAAATTAGGCACATCATGTGTTATTTCACACAACATGTTAATGAGTTGTGTGGGTTGGAGACATTTAATTTCTCAAAGATATTAACTAATGGTGATGTGATTGGCAAGGGATAGGTAATAAAAAACATTCAAGTGGTGGAATATTTCAAGGTCAAATGGGTGGTGATGGTGGGGGCCAATTATAGGTTATCTAATTTGATATAAGACACCATAGATCCCATATCATATTATAGACCTGGATTTAGGTCAATTGTTTGATTTAAATGACTTTCACACATTATAGAGTGGTATGTTACTTACAAGGTGGAAACATTACTAATTAGACTATTAATGTTTAAAGGTAGATGAAGATGTTATGAGTGTTAGTTTGATTTTGACAAGGCTATACATTATATGATTATCTCAAATCTATATTATAATGTTGTTTATGTGCAAATAAGACATTGAGATAGCAGAGCCTATCTTGTAGCTTATGTTAATCCATGATATAAATATATTAACATATAGAGAAATTAAATTAGGCTCAATAACATATGGAAACATAAAATTCAAAGACATAAAAGAAAGGGCAAGGTGGTAAAGAACATTCAAGTGGTGAAATATTTCAATGTATGGTGGGTGGTGACAATCAGTGATAATGATAGTGTATTTCAAGTGATATCCTATCCAAGGGGAGCTACATTATACACCAAACCTATAATCTAGCTAGTGATTGGATTTACATGACCCACACCACCTAATTCAAAAGCATTCATAAATTTTTGGTCAGTCACATCTCTATTTTTATTATTTTATATTGTTAAGGATGGATGAAAATGTAATGAGATTTGATTTGATTACAACAATATTCCTTGTTTTATGTGTTTATCCAATCAATAATTTAATGTGTCTAATGTGGGGAAAGATAATGAGGTCTTAGAGTCTATCTCATTAATTTTTTTAGCCATGTTACCAATTTACTAACAACTTAAGGTAATAAATAAAACATAAATACAAATCCCTCCTATCATCCTTTACACCATCAAGGCAAATGCTAGTATATATATTGTAATAAAATATGTGGTGTACTCTGGGATTTTAATTGAATTATTCTGAGTTAAACATGTACCATATTTTGAATACATTTCTAAAAGGGTTGTAAAAATCTTTAAACACTAAAATATCCATAAGGATGTGTAATTCAAATATTGATTAAAAAAAAGTGTCTTGTAAATGGTTTTAAAAATGAGGTAAATATGAACAAGAGATTCTAAGAAGTGCTTGATAGAGAGGATTTTAAAATTATTTCACTTTTCCATATGATTTAAAGATGTCAATGCAAACAAAGAAAACAAGATAATGGATATGAAATCAATGTGAAAATATAATACTTGATATTTTTTTTCCTCGCATGGATTTATGCACCATCTTGCATTCTTGCATATCAACCAATATGAAGATAAAATTGACCTAATAAACTCAAAATAGATAATTAATACTAGTATAATCTTTAAGATAACAAAATAATATAATTCAAACATAAATAATGTTACATAGTATACATAATGTCACCCGAGAAGACTATTTTGGGTAAAAAGCCATCACGGTAACTCCTTTAATGTATTAACTCAATCATTTATAATATAAAAATTCACTACCAATTTTTTTGTTTCCCCTATTTTATGTGTGACTATATATAGTTACATCATTATTTAATTTTCAAAGAAGTAAAACCATGGGTTATATAGAAGACTATTAAAAGAATTATCATTCTAATTATGATGTATATCAAAGTCACGACAATGAAGCATATAAATCTCATTAACTTAAATATTATTGTTGGGATGTAGCTATGACAAAATATGACATTCATAAAAATAACTAAAGTTGTGATGAATAATGTTTTCATTTAAAACTTTATCATTTGAAAGTAATTTATTTTTAGAAACTATACAATAAATATACAATGGATAGTCAGAATTTTGCATACGTTCCCATTTTTTAACTACATGATCAATAGAACAACCAATATATACAGTAATTATTTTAAAAGATTCGTATATAGTAATTTCACCCCAAAAGAATAATAATAATCAATATAATATTTTTATGGAATTGAAAAAAACCTAGGAAAGACATGAATGATAGTTGACACATTTTTTTTTAAAATTTTTCACCATGGGAATTTTTGTCATATGACCAATTTATTAAGGATTATATAAGTGGTAGTGAATCTAATGAATAAGTTTGATTCATGAATGCATAAATAAAGGTTAAAGTAGAAATCAAAATAGACTTTTAAAAAAAAACATAGCATAAGATTTTACTACAATCTTTTAATTAGACAAATGATTGGCTACACATAAATATGTGACTTTGTGTAAAGGACTGCAAACATATTGTGCATCAATGTCATGATCAACAATACTACCAATTAAAATTTTCCTAAATTCATTTGAATATGGTTCATGTGAGCTTGCACTTTCATATATTCTTGTCAACATATGGTGATAACTTTCAGATCAGTTCTATTTTTTTGAAGCATATTTTCAAATATAAAATTCAATACAACTTCACATGAAAGAATAGGCTGGAAATATAAATTTGATATCCAAATTTAAATCATGGATGGATTGTAAGTATTCAATATTTCATCATTATGAGAAGGATTATATTTTTTGGCTTTGTTATTTTCAAATAATAATGAACATTTTTGATGTAATTCCCAAGACTCTTTGTAAGTTAACATTAAAAAATTATTCCTTTTTTTCCTTAAGCATGTTTATTATGTACATTTAGTATACCTTTGAACATGATTCAAAATCTCTTCATAGTTAATAAAATGATTTATTTAAAGTATGTCTATTATATTTAATAAATGTGGATCATCAAGAATAGAATGATGAATCATTTTATTTCTATGAAAACTATGACATGGATTCAAATTCGATATATACGTCAAAATAGAATTTTGTATTTACAACTTCAATTTGATCTTCGCAATATAATGTATAATATTGGGTCTATATTTTATCTAAATAAGTTCATGAATATGTGTAGAGCCTTTATGTTTCTATTAATACTTGATAATAAAATTTATTTAAATGAGGTTAAATATAACAATTTTTTTAAAATAAAATAAAAGTTCAAATAAAGTAATTTATTACATATCTCTACCATTAATCTTGTCCTTATAAGTAATTTTATAACACTTCCTCACAAAATATTATGAATCTATGATCAATATAATGAAATGTATGATGTGGATTATATATTATATTTTTTATTCTCCAACAATAAGCAGGACATGGATTTTTGGGTTGAATGAAAGGCTTTGCTCTATGAAAATTGAGCCATTTGTTGTCAATAAAACTTAATGTGAAAAATAATGTACGATAAAATAATTAATCAGTCATGTCAATAAGTTCAACATGAAAATTTTTACAATATGATCTTATTCCCTAAATAGTGGAAGTACAAAACATCAAGTATTAAGTAACATTATAATTAAGTATTGCATGGAGTCATTCTTGAAGATCCATAACAACAATTTATAAATTGTACCATTTGTTTTTTTAACAAAAACATATGTGGTTCCTTGGGTATGATGACACATCATTAGATTAATAAAAATAAACCTAAATCTTGGATTATTACCAATTATTTTATCATTATAACGTATAAAATGAAGTCCATGTTCATGCATCTGGACTTGTTTGAAGTGAGGTACTCTAAAAATATCTTAACAAGTAGGAAAAAAATAGGAAATGACCTATAAAATGAAGTTTTTTCTAATTTAATTTACATGAGATATGTCAACTATTATCAAAGTCATAACACATGTTATTTCTCAATTTTTTGATTTCAAGTAATTTTGATTTCTTCTATTTATGTTCCTATACTTGGGAGAGTAGGGATGAATGAGGATGGTGGTTCTACTACATAATCAAAAAATGTAGTTTATCATCCATCTAAAAATAAGTTGGTTTGTTAAGGTCCTTCAAGATTAGTACATACATATGGAAGCATAAACGAGATGTTATTTGGTTTAATCGTTTACAATAAAAAAATGCACTACCATGTTTTTGTATTTCCCATATTTTATGTGTGAGTATATATAATTAAATCAATAGGTAAATTTGAAGTGGTAAAACCATGGGATATATAGAATATGCTCAAAAAGAACCAAAGCACATGCCAATATGCTCCCAAAAATATTGTAGTGTTACCTTGAACCCTATTGTGAGCTACCCATTTTTCACCCATTTTTGCTATATAGTCTAGTAGAGTGCAAATCATTAAAAATATACAACACATTTCCAATATAAAAGGGAAGGAAGGTGAAATATAAAGGTTTGGTAAGGATAATACTATTTATAATAAGATAAAAGTTAGGCCTTAGAGTTCAATATTAGTAATGTTAACAATTGCCTTTTCTAATGTTAGTAACTATAATTTACGTATTCTCATAGCCCAAACCATTTTTAACAAATTTATTTTAGGGTTTTATTGATTAATGGGAAATATTGACACATTATGAGTATTTTTTAGATCCCATGTTGGGCCTATATATATTTTTATGTGCACAACTATAGACATTGGCATTTCAGGTGGTTTGGTCCTAGTTCTACAAACAATTACATGAATTTCTCCAAGAAAACCATTGACCAACCCAGATTCAACCCAAAAAATAGATGCAAACATAATTTTTTTATTTTTATAAACTAAGTTTTATATCTAATTTATCATTATATATATCTCCAAAATTCTTTTCCTTGGTATATTATGCATTAATCTGTGCAATCAACATATTTAATTATTTCAAAATTTCTTTTACATGTCTTGAAGAAAAAGTATGTGTTACATATAACATATTAAATAAATGAAATAATATTTTCTTTCAAAATAAAAATAATTATCAATTCAGGATAGTAATAAATTCTATTCTTCAACTTTTGGTTTGATATTTTGCACATTCAATAGCAAATTTCATAAAATTTCCAAACATGGACTAAATCTTTTATGATATATTATGTGAGATGTAAAAATAATGTGAAACATTTTCCAAAGGTTTTAACCATATGATGTTATAGCATACCTTTGTATATCACTTACCAAATGGAGTTTACCCAGATCACCAACAAGAATAATAAATCTTACACCAAATCAATCATTTTAATGTTGTAGAGAGGCTTCTCACAAATGTTGATCAATATATGTTAATAGATTCAGCCATGTGAAACTAAGTTCATCAATAATAATGTATATGATATATTACAAAGACTATTTTAAAGATACAAGTGCTTTCCCTTATAATGGTTTCATTTATTTCATAGGTAGGCAAAGGCATGAATGGACTATCCAAGTATTTATCTTAAAGACTACAACACCTACTAATCCAAGTAATATTAATGGAAAATTGTTGTGATCTAATTTGAAATTAAATATAAAAGCATTGAGAAGGTATGATTTTCATGTATGATAAGTACCCTAAATAATCACCTTCAATGGAATCATTATGGTGTGTTGATTGTAGTGATGTTTAATAATATTAGGAATGATTTGATGTTCTAAAAATAATGCATTTAAAATGAAAGCATTGGTAGAAAAGGATTCATAAATTTGACATCTTGATCAATTTCTTTATAAATGAAAACATTATTTCCTTCGATTAATTTTAATTACTAGTATCATTCCAATTATTATGTATATCAAAGTCACTATGATCAAACATATCAAGCTCACTAAGTTGAATATTATTATCAAAATGTAGTTTTGACAACATATTCCATTCATCAAAATCTTCAAAGTTTTGATGAATAATGTTATCATCTAAAACTTCATCATTTGAAATAAATTCCTTTCTTAGAAACTATATGATTAATATACCATGGGTGGTATGAATTTTTCATGCTTTCCCAAATTTTATCTACATGTTTAGTAGAGCAACCAATGTCTCTAATAATATTAAAAAAAGGTTTTTAGAAAATAAGTTTAGTATAATAGAACAATGGATAGGTAATATAATATCTTTATTGAATTTCAAATAATCTAGGAAAGACATGAAAGTCAATGACACATTTTTTCCATTTTTCACCATGATAATTTTTGTCATATGACCAATTTACTGTAGATTCCATAAGTGGTATTGATTCCAATGAAAAAGTTGGATTCATTAATTCATCAATGAAGTTTGAAATAGAAATAAAATTATACTTACTATGAGAAATATGGCATATCATTTTATTTCAAACATTTGATGAGATAAATGATCACCTACACATAAAAATATTGAGTTTTTTAAAGATATCCCAAAAATATTTTACACTAATGTTATGAACAATAATACTACCAATTAAAAGTTTCCTAAATTCATTTAGAGATGGTTCATGGTAACTTGAATTTTTAGATATTTTTTTACCATATGGTGATAGCTTTGATATCAGTTCTCTACTTTTGAAAATATTTCAATACAAATTCACGTGAATGAAAAGGTTGAAAATTGACATTTGTTTTACAAATGGAAAGCAAGGTTAGATTTTAATTATTCAATATTTCATCATTATGAGAAAGATTACATTTTTTGGGTTTGTTATTTTCAATGATTAAGGGACATTATTGATGTACTTCCTAAGACATTTTATACTAACATTGAAAATTTGTTATTTTTTTCCTTAATCATTTTTATTATGTGCACTTAGTACACCTTTTAGCATGATTTAAAACATATTCATAGTCATGAACATGGTTGGTTTAAAAAATGTCAATTATATTTAATAAATGTGGATTGTCAAGAATAAAACAATGAACCATTTTGTTTCTATGAAAGATATCACCAGATTCCAAGCCTATATATATTTTAAAATAAGATTTTATATTTGAATCTTTAGTTTGATCTTCCCAATATAATGTATAAATATTAGGTCTATCTTTTGACCAAATAAGTTCATGAATATGTGTAGAGCCTCTATGTTAGTATTCATACTTGATAATGATATTTATTTATATGAAGTTAAATAGGACAAGCTATTTTGGGCAAAAGAAAAGGCAAATTGATGCAATTTATTGCATACTTATACCAATAGTCTTGTCCTTCTAAGTGATTTTATAATAATTCATCACAAAATTTTAAAAATCTATGATACATAAAAAGAGATGTATGGTCTAGATTTGAGATATAGATTTTATTATCCAATTATAATTTTGATGTAGATTTTCATATGGATTAGAAGGCTTTGTTTTGTCTAAATCAAGCAATTTTTATCAATATCACTCAGTGTGAAAACTAAAGTAGGAAGACACGAGTAATCAATCACATCATTAAGTTCAACATGCCTTTTTGTCTTGACTCTATGAACCTTTGGCCAGTGGTAGTGGGGCGTTAAGACCAGAGCTTTCTAGTAGTTCTATCATGCAAGCAAGAATGCAATTTAATGAATCCCCCTCCTTCTTAGAAACATAACACATTAAGTATGTATTAAGTTTATCATTGGATAATTTATGGAGTCATTCTTGAAGGGTAGTCATATAGAGAGTTTTGGTATATCAGTTTAGAGGTATATAGAAAAGGGGATCACTTAGATTGGTAAATAATAAATATGGGGTTAATGAAAATCCAAACTCTAATCTAAAAACTCAAACAATGTACTCAATCAAATCTATAGTTAGAAAAATGTTGAATGACAAAAACAACTAGCTAGAGTGATTTTAGTAAGTGGAGAACACACTTGGATTCAATGATTTATGGTTTGATATTTGTGACAATAAATAGTCAATTGAGCGAACATGGAATGCAAAAGATATTCAAACATGGATGCAAAAAACTAGAAAGAATTGGCCTTGATGAGGGCCTCAGTTAAGAGAGATGTTTTACAGAATATTTAGGGGTGAAATACTCCATGGGATGCATTTAAAAAATTTAAGGGCCTATATGATTCCCACTTGGAGTTGGAATTCATTTAGTTATAGTTGAATTTGTTCAACCTCGAGTTAAAAGATGGTGATGTGTTGAGATTGGATTTATAAATATGTGTCATTAAATGTCAAAGAGATACTATAGGTTTTAAAATTAATATCTATATGACCATGTTCATAAAATTCCTTCTTCCAAACTATTCATCCTACTTGGAGTCTTTACAAACAAGAAATCAGTTGAAGTTTCTCACATTTGATTAAATGGTTAAAAATATGGAAAAAAGAGGGAAGGATTTTTATAATAAAAATTAAGTCCATCATAGGAGGAAGTGTGTGCTATGCTAAACTAATGTCTTCCAAAACATCCAAGTTCATGTCTTCCAAATATGAAGGAAATAATATATACAAGGGGAAAAGTGGAAAAAATGAAAAAATCAAGGTGATCAAAATCATAAAAAAATGGTAAACAAAACCTCCACTATGAATGGTTCGACATAAATGAAATCTATGAGATTCAAGAATTTATCACTCCATGGGATAAAATTGAAGCATATTTTAAGAATAAAGAGAAAAAATAAAAGGAAGAAAAAGTCAAACTCTGATTAATTCACAAGTGATTGTGTGTTTTATAGTATAGATGATGAATTAAATACTATCTTAGTTATCTCATCATGGTTTGATGCTTGGCTTCTTGATACTTGTTCCACTCTACATGTGAATTTTTGAAAATACTTATTTTAGGAGCTTAGTGAATAAAGTTGTGGTTCAATATACCTTGCAAATTGATCATATCTACAACCATAAAGAAGAGGTACAATATGAATCAAGTGTCTGTGGATTTCAGATACAAACTCAAATTTTTTTTTCTACATTCCCCAATTGAAATGAAATTTATTTTCCCTTGTACTCATAAATCAACAAGTCCATTCCATCTTGATGGATAATGGTGATGTCACTATTAGAAGAAAATGTGAGAATGTAGTCGTCTTGACTAGATATGAGGAAGGAAAATTTCTCAAACTCAAGGGTGAACCATCAAATTAAATGAATTATCCTTATCTCATTAAAGATGTAATATATTCAAACATGTTATGGCATGATATATTGGGCGTACTCACTATAATAACATTTGTTTATTACAAAATAATGGTGTTGTCAGAATAAGTACCTTACCTACAAAATCAGATGAAAAGTGTGAATCCTATATTTTAGCCAAATAAATAAGAGAATCATTCTAAAAGTCAAAATGGAAATTTGACAATTTTTTTATCTAGTTCATTCATACTTGTTTTCTCTTCCAATCCTCTCAATTGGTGGTCATAAGTACTTCGTGTTGTTCATTGATCACTACACCAAAATGACTTGTATATATTCTTGGAATAAAAATTATAAGCCTTTGAGGATTTTAAAAAAAATTTAACCATGATTTAATATTAATATCAAACCTATATTAAATAAATCTGGATAGATAATGGTGGTGATTACAGTTTAAATCAGTTTGAATCTTATCTTCGGAAAATTGGGATAAATCATCATCACATAGTTCTTCACACTGTACAATAAAATGGAGTTGTAGAAAGGATGAAGAGAACTATGATGAATATGGTTGGTCTTATGTTATAATTCAAAGTGGTAAATATGTACTTTTGAGCCTAATAAGTAAAAATAATAGTAGACCTATGCAATAGCTCACCATTCACAACTATTAAATTCATGACTTTGTAAGAGAGTCATCTTCCTTTAGTGCAACATTTTAAGATTTTGGAATCCATTTGCTATGCATTGATTGAAAAAGAGAATAGAAATAATTTGGACCATATTAGTAAAAAATTCATCCATTTAGGACATTTTAAACCCTCTAAGTCATATAGACTATATGATGAGAAAGAGAAGAAGTTTCATATAAAAAAAAATTTATTTAAGAGACCATAAATGATAAAGCAATAATTCATTAGTAACTCAGTCGACTTGAAAAATATGCAAAGTTTTATGTCTACAAGGCAATTAATTTAGGTGATCCAAATAGTGAGTGTGTGACATAAATTTTGGAATTAATTGATTCTTTATTATAACTTATACATGAGATTGAAACTCTATCAAAATGAGAGAGTGAAACTTCATCATTCATTGAATAGGGTCAACAAGTACAAAGGAAAGAAAGTGAAGGAACATCAAAAGATGAACATGAAACAATTAAAATAAAAAAAGATAGATGCTGAAGTGGGCCATTCAAACATTGATAGATGTGAAACTTGATGAAGTTGGAAAAATAGGCACTATAATTTCACATTTGAGTGCATCTAAATTAGATAAGTTCCTTGATGAAATTAAAGATAGGATTGAGAAACTCACCTTGGATGATTCTCTAAAATAATAAATCAATGTTGTGTTTGATTCAAAAGGAACATCTTTAAAAAAAATTTAGAAACTTTAACCTTGGAAAAAACCAACAAAATATGAGTATAATGCATTGGGGAAAATGGGACATGGAAATTGGTTGATACTCCATATGGCTAAAAACTAATTGGCTATAAGTAGTTGTACCACAATAACTAAAAAGCTTATATCTAACTTAACAATACAAAGAAAGCATTTTTATAAAGGCATATGCTAAAAATGAATGAATTGATTACAATAGAACCTTTACACCTACGTAGAAAGGACTACCATTCAAACCATGTTCATTATATCAATTCAAAAAGGATGTAAAATTCACTAAATAGATGTCAAAACTAAATTCCTAAATGGTGACATTAATGAAACTATGTACAGGACACAACCTGAAAGTTTGTAGTAAAGATCCAAGATCACAATGTATGAAAACTATAAAACTCATTTTATGGTATGAATTAATCCTTTTGAGCATGGTACAACAAACTAGCTGAGCACCT
>JARHVA010001875.1:2672500-2690000 GCA_037957365.1 Torreya grandis
TGTTCAGTGTAAACCTACATTTAACTAGGAAATCCATGAAATAGATGTGAGAAAAATATACTTGTGGTGGACTATAATTTCAATGAAATGTTAATAATCAATCATTGGTATTAAATTTGATGTGTATTTGACTATCATAATGTAATTTCAACCTTAAAATTTAATTGTAATATGTATTCTTTTCTTCGTACTTAAAAAAGTTGATCTAAACATGGTAATGGAAGAAATTGCTCTAGTTTCAGAAGCCCCTCACTATTCCAAAAAAGAATATTAATGTGGGGACAACGATCTTCTTCAACCACTGTAAGTTGATAACCCAAACTAGCCTTGTAATCTCAAGAACGTGATCCCATCTAGCAGATGGAGTCCACCTTATTTTTAACATTTACAGCTTATGCTTTTACATTATGGATTCATGCAGCATCTTTTGATCAATAGGAATAAAAGCATTCTCAATGTTATTCTATTTACCAATGATCGCAGACTCCTGAGTTCCATTCTAAATATAATCTCCAAAATTTTTCCTCTAGACATTAGAGAATATAAATCTAGCCTCATCCTATTCAATTACTTCATATATCGATTTGTTCCCATTCCTTCAATTATCACAGAAATCAACCTTCCTACCATTATTTATGACCTAGGAGATACAATTTATTATGAGAGGTTTACAATAAAGAAGTAAATTCCAAATGTGAGAACTAGGAGGCAAATAAGCCATGAAGAGAATAGCCAATAGGTCCTCAGACCACAAATATTTGTGTTTGATGATTTTAGTAAACAAGGCTCGCGATTTGAAAACACATTCCACACCAACATAGCCCCCAGAGTTGTATTCTATAAATTTGTCATCCTAATGCATGTGCCACCTAATTTTTTTAGAACTATACTCTACATCCTAGCTGACTAAGTGTACTTTTCTAGCCTCTTCACTTCCTTGTCAAAGGAAGGATCTACATAATTTATTGACGTTGTTAACAAATTTTTCTTGCGGTTTCAAAATCGACAAAAAATATATTGGGACTCAAATCCATGTCATTTTCCGCCACTTTCAAGTCCAATCATGTTTTACGTTACGTTTATATATTGTGTATGTTTCTTTTATGTTATATAAAATTATAATAATATCAATAAAATTTGCTATTATTATGAATCAATTTTTTTAATGACATTTATTATGATTTTGTGTAGGTAGTATATTAATATATACATAGTTTTTAAATAAAAGTAAGATCACATAAAAAATTTAACAATTTAGATCTATTTAAACTTAACTATGAGATGTTTGACAATGACGAAATACATTACTTTTTTTATTTTAATATACTAATATAATATATTATAACGATATTACCTATTATAATTTGTAATGTATATTTAGATTAAATTATATATTATTGATTACAATATTTATTTATATTATAAATATAATAATAATAATAATAATAATATATTATTTATAATTTAGTATAACAATATAATATCTAATTTATATTATAGATTATAATAATATAATAGATAATATATCATTAGTATAACATATTTATTATAATTTATTTCTAAATACAATAAATTATTATTATTTAATCTTTGCTTTGCTACATGAACTGAAATTAATAAAAAGGAAGAGTCACTAACTTACAGATTCACATGGTAAAATGAAGAATCATGTTGTTAATAGATCAACATATACCTTTAAACTATGCAAAGATTTTTTTTCACTGCCAAGCAAATATTGGAGGCATACACAAAGCATGTGAGGGGTTTGACATAATGACTTAAACAAAAGTAGTTTAATGGAATGCTTTACCACTAAAATATGCATAGAACAGTTTTCCTAATGACACTTTAAAGGTTTTGAATGAAATATGTCAAGTGGATGTCATCTCTTGGAGTGCCAAGGTTGCAAGATATGAAAAAGAATGTGTTCTCTGAAAAAATACCGGAGGCATTTAAGCAAATGCAATGTGCAAAAGTGGTTTCATGGAATGTTATGTTTTATTTTGTTTTTGTTTTTGTTTGTTTTTTGGTTTAGACTGGAAATAGTTCCACCAAAATGATGAAAGTGGTGTTGTTGTGCCCAAATTTTATAAAGGAAAAGGTAAAGAAACTATATCTAGATTTGGTGCCTCACTAATGGTAATAAGGAAATCCATCATGAAGAAGAACCCCACCAGTTGAATAGTGAATCCCCTGATAACATCGATCTCAGTGACAACGAATTCATACCCTGACATTATAGAACATAAAGCAATCATAGGCTATGCTCTTATGATATTGAACACTTCATCGATGGCATTTATTTTCTTGATGGAGGGTGGTTGAAGATGTCTAGGAGGAACCAGGTGGAGGTAGTTCATAGCAGATGGACATCATGGCTCTTTAGGAATTGCTAAGTTCTATGTTTATAGTCTATTGAATCTACACTTGGTCTTCATAGATTTCTTATTGCAGCACCTTCAATATGTTGGTGGTGGCTTGCTTTGCATTTCTCACAACCAGGGTAGTTCTTATCTTATCACACTAGTGAATAGAAAGACAAGTAAATAACAATTTTTGAATTTTATATTTTAATATATATCGATCTTAAGAAAATACATAAATACCATACTTAGGGCCCTAAAATAAAATTCAAGGCAATACAAAACATATAAATAATCAAAGATATCAAGGTGAGTTGGGTACCGATGATAGGGAAAATAACAACTTATTTCAAATGATATATTATACACCAGGGGACCCATATCCTACTCTAGAAACAAAATTAGTGAAACTATTGGATTCACATGACTAGTGTGCATTACAAAGTGATCTACAATGTGTAAAGTGGTAAGATATTTGATTATCCATTTTCTATTGTCAATGGTGGATGAGGATGTGGTGAGAGATTATTTAATTGTGGCTCAAATTCAAGTCTCATGTTTAACATGAATCAATGATGCAATGCCATTGATTTTGGGGAAATACATTGATGTCGTAGAGTCTAAAATTTAGCTTCCATTCATTGATGATGCCAATATATTAGCTTATATAAATATTACATTAGGCTTAAGAACATATAAAAATTTCATATTAAGACCCCTAGAAGAAATGGCAAGGTCATATAGAAATTGAAAATAGTGAGATATGTGAAGGTGATATAGATGATGATGGTGAGGGCCAATGACAAGTTATTGTTGATGAAATCATACACCGAGAGGTCCATATCAAACTCCAAATTCTAGATTCAATGTAGCTTTGATAGTTACATGTTCATTGGCCATTACAAAGGGTAACATATCTTGAAAGGTGGGAACATAGTTGAATGGCCATTTTTTATTATCAAGGGTGGATGAGGATGTCATGAGATATAATTTATTGATATATGAATACACATCTTACGTGTATCTCAAATAAACAATATAATGTCATTGATGTGGAGACCAAACATTGAGCTCTCATAGTCTATTTTATGGGTCTCATTCACCCATGCTATAGATTACATTCTATTTTGTGAATAATAGATGGATAGTGTTTGTCTCTTCCATTTGGATATTATGTTTTGCAAAGGCATCACACAACTTTATTTTTTACTCTTAGATCTTAAAAAATTGTTTTATATATAATAAGCAACAATTGTACACCATCTCTATCTCTAAATAGATAATTGAGTATGTGGGAATTGTTTAAGTGTTTTTATATGACCTTTTCCATTTATAAAAAAAGGAATATTAACAAAATATATTATAATCATAACATTTATTAATTATAAATATGTGATAATTATAATAACAATACTAAAATAATATTATATAATTAAATAAATAAATATATATATATATATATCGTATTAATTTGCTATAATATAATATATCAATATATTTAATATTTTATTTTAAACATATATTAAAATAATATAATATATATTAGTTATATATTATTATATAGTTTATTAATAATGTAAAACCTTACTTTAAACCTAATTACAATTGATTGACACCAAACTAAATCACCTCTTGAGAAGCAGATAGTGATTTATGGCACAAAGTAGTTGACTCTTGGAAAAAAGATATACAAGATGAAAGAGGTTGATGACACATGGACTAGTTGGAGAAGGTTTTTAACATGTATCTCACAAGTTTTTATTTTGGATGGCTTGTAAAATAATGTCACAAATAAATGATTTCCATGCTCAATGAACATAATATGATGCCATGCACTTTGGTACATTCCCCCAACTATCACTTACAACTAATCTCAAATGTCTATGACTATTAAATGAGGAGTGTGTTGTACATCAATCCAATGACCATTATTGAGATCTTATAAAATATGTACATCATGTGTTATTTCATACAACATGGCACCATCTTGTATTCTTGCATATCAATCAATATGAAGATAAAATTGACCTAATAGACTCAAATGAGAGAAGCAATACTAACATAATCTTTAAGATTAAAAAAAAAAGATAAATAGAACACACATAATATTACATAGTATACATGATTTCACTTAAGAAAACAATTTTGGGCAAAGAACCCATCACAATAACTCCTTTAATGTATTAACTCAATAATATACAATATAAAAATGCAATACCATGTTTTTAGTTTCCCCTATTGTATCTGTGACTATATATAGGTACATAAATATTTAATTTTCAAAGAGGTAAAACCATGGGTTATATAATATTTTGTTAAAACAATTATCATTCCAATTATGATGTAAATCAAAGTCATGATGATGAAGCATATAAATCTAATTAATTTGAATATTATTGCTAGGATGTAGCTATGATAAAATATGGCATTCATCAAAATCATTAAATTTGTGATGAATAATGTTTTCATCTGAAACTTTATCCTTTGAAAGAAATTAATTTTTAGAAACTATACAACAAATATACAACGGATGGTAAGCATTTTCCATACTTTCCCAGTTTTTAACTACATGATCAGTAGAACAACCAATGTATATAATATTATTTTAAAAAGGTTTGTAAAAAGTAAGCTCACTCTAAAATAACAATGCTAGATAAATATAGTATTTTTATGGAATTTCAAAATACCTAGGAAAGACATGAATGATAGCTGACACATATTTGTTTCCATTTTTCACAAAGGCAATTTTTTTCATATGACCAATTTATTAAGGAATATATAAGTGGTAGTGAATATAATGAATAAGTTTGATTCATGAATGCATAAATAAAGGTTGAAGTATCCATAAAAATAGACTTACTAAAAAAAACATGTCATATGATTTTATTGTAGACTTTTCATGAGACAAATGATTGGCTACACATAAAAATGTGAATTTTTGTAAAAGATTGAAACCATATTATGAAACAATATCATGATAAAAAATACTACCAATTAAAATATTCCTAAATTAATTTTAATATGGTTCATCCAAGCTTGCACATTTATATATTCTGGTCAGCATATCGTCATAACTTTCAGATCAGTTCTCTATTTCTGAACCATATTTTCAAATATATTTCAATTCAACTTCACATGAAAGAGTATATTGACAATCAACATTTGATCTCCAAATGTAACTAATGGATGGATTATAAGTATTCAATATGTCATCATTATAAGAAGGATTATATTTTCTCAATTTGTTATTTTTAAAGACTAAGCAACATTTTTGATGTAATTCCAAAGACTCTATGTAAGTTAACATTGAAAAATTGCTCCTTTTTTCCTTAAACATGTTTATTATGTGCACTTCATATACCTTTGGACATGATTCAAAATATCTTCATATTTAATAAAATGATTTATTTAAAGTATATCTATTGTATTTTATAAATGTGGATCATCAAGAATAGAATGATCAATCATTTTATTTTTATGAAAACTATGACATGGATTCAAATCTGATATATATATGTCAAAATAGAATTTTGTATTTACAACATTACTTTTATCCTCCCAATCTAATGTATAATATTGGGTCTATATTTCATCCAAATGATTTCATGAATATATGTTATAAAATATTATAAACATATTATGAATCAATGTCATGATCAACAATACTACCAATTAAAAGTATCCTAAATTCATTTGAATATGGTTCATGCGATCTTGCACTTTCATATATTTTTGTCACCATATGGTCATAACATTCAGATCAATTCTCTATTTTTGAATCATATTTTCAAATATATTTCAATTCAACTTCACATGAAAGACTATCTTGACAATCAACATTTGATCTCCAAATGTAAACAATGCATGGACTGTAAGTATTCAATATGTCATCATTACGAGAAGGATTATATTTTCTGTATTTGTTATTTTTAAAGACTAAGGAACATTTTTGATGTAATTCCCAAGACTCTATGTAAGTTAACATTGAAAAAATGCTCTTTTTTTCCTTAAACATGTTTATTATGTGCACTTGATATACCATTGAACATGATTCAAAATCTCTTCATATTTAATAAAATGATTTATTTAAAGTATATCTATTGTATTTAATAAATGTGGATCATCAAGAATAGAATGATCAATCATTTTATTTTTATGAAAACTATGACATGGATTCAAATCCGATATATATGTCAAAATATAATTTTATATTTACAACTTTAGTTTTATCCTTACAATCTAATGTATAATATTATTTTATATTTTATCCAAATGAATTCATGAATATATGTTATAAAATACTATAAACATATTGTGAATAAATGTCATGATCAAAAATACTACCAATTAAAACTTTCCTAAATTCATTTGAATATCGTTCATGCGATCTTGCACTTTCATATATTTTTGTTAGCATATGGTCATAACATTCAGAGAAATTCTCTATTTTTGAAGCATATTTTCAAATATATTTCAATTCAACTTCACATGAAAGGGTATGTTGACAATCAACATTTGATCTCCAAATGTAAATAATGGATGGATTGTAAGTACTCAATATGTCATCATTATGGGAAGGTTTATATTTTTTGGATTTGTTATTTTTAAAGACTAAGGAACATTTTTGATGTAATTCCCAAGACTCTATGTAAGTTAACATTGAAAAATTGCTCCTTTTTTCCTTAAACATGTTTATTATGTGCACTTGATATACCTTTGAACATGATTCAAAATCTCTTCATATTTAATAAAATGATTTATTTAAATTATGTCTATTGTATTTAATAAATGTGCGTCATCAGGAATAGAATGATGAATCATTTTATTTTTATGAAAACTATGACATGGATTCAAAGTCGATGTATATGTCAAAATACAATTTTGTATTTACAAATTAATTTTATCCTCCCAATCTAATGTATAATATTGGGTCTATATTTTATCCAAATGAGTTCATGAATATATGTTATAAAATACTATAAACATATTGCAAATCAATGTCATGATCAACAATACTACCAATTAAAAGTTTTTTAAATTTATTTCAATATGGTCCATGCGATCTTGCACTTTCATATATTTTTGTTAGCATATGGTCATAACTTTCAGATCAGTTCTCAATTTTTGAATTATATTTTCAAATATATTTCAATACAACTTTACATGAAAGAGTAGGTTGACAATCAACATTTGATCTCCAAATGTAAATAATGGATGGATTGTAAGTATTCAATATGTCATCATTATGAGAAGGATTATATTTTTTGGCTTTGTTATTTTCAAAGACTAAGGAACATTTTTGATGTAATTCCCAAGACTCTTTATAAGTTAACATTGAAAAATTTCTCCTTTTGTCCATAAATATGTTTATTATGTACACTTAATATACCTTTAAACATGATTCAAAATATCTTCATATTTAATAAAATGATGTATTTAAAGTATGTATATTGTATTTAATAAATGTGGATCATCAAGAATAGAATGATGACTCATTTTATATTTATGAAAACTATGACATGGATTCAAAGTCGATATATATGTTAAAATAGAATTTTGTATTTACAACTTCAATTTTATCTTCCCAATCTAATGTATAATATTGGGTCTATATTTTATCCAAATGAGTTCATGAATATATGTAGAGCCTTTATGCTTCTATTCATAATTAATAACATTATTTATTTATACGAGGTTAAATATAATAATTTACAAAAATAAAATAAAAGGTAAAACGAAGTAGTTTATTGCATATCTCTACCAATAATCTTTTCCTTATAAGTAAGTTTATAACACTTCCTCAAAGAATATTGTAAATTTATGAATTAATATAAAGAGATGTATGATGTGGATTAGATATTATATATTTTATTCTCCAACAATAAAATTGACATGGGTTTTTAGTTAGATTGAAAGGCTTTGCTCTATGAAAATTGAGACATTTGTTGTCAGTAGAAATTAATGTGAAAAATAAAGTAAGAGAAAGCAATTAATCAATCATGACAGTAAGTTCAACATTTATTTTTTTTCTAATATGATCTTATTCTCTACAAATTGGAAGCAGAAAACATCAAGTATTAAGTAATCTTATCATTAGGTATTGCATGGAGTCATTCTTGAAGATCCATAATAACAATTTCTAAATTGTCCTCTTTGTTTTTTTTTACAAAAACATATGTGGTTGCTTGGGTATGATGACACATCATTATATTAATTATAATAAACCTAAATCTTGGATGGCTACCAGTTATTTTATCATTATAACATATAAAATGAATTGCATGCTCATGCATCTGAAATTGTTTGAAGTGAGATATTCTAAGCATAGCTTAACATGTAGGAAAAAATAAGAAATGACATAGAAAACTATTTTTTTTTAATTTCATTTACATGAGATGTGTCAACTGGTATGAAAGGCATAACACATATTGTTGCTCAATTTTATGATTTCAAGTAATTTTGATTTCTTCTATTTATTTTCATGTATTTGGGAGAATAGGGATGAATGAGTAAGGTGGTTCTACTATGTAATCAAAACATGTATTTTATGATCCATATATAAATAAGTTGTTTTGTTAGGATCCTTCAATCTTAATACATACATATGGAATCATAAACGAGATGCTATTTGGTTTAAATTTTTATAATATAAAATGCACCACCAAGTTTTGAATTTCCCCTAGTTTATGTGGGAGTATATATAGTTACATCAATATGTAAATTTTAAAGTGGTAAAATCATGGGATATATAAAACATGTTCTAAAAAAATAGAGTATGTGTCAATATGGTCCCAAAAAAATTGGAGTGTTACCCTAAACCCTGTTGTGAGCTACACAATTTTCACCCATTTTGATATATAGTTTACTATAGTGTAAATCATTAAAATATATGACACATTTCCAATACAAAAGGGAAAGGATGTTAAATATAAAGGTCTAGTAAGGATAATACTATTTATAATATAATAAAACTTATGACCTAGAGTTCAATATTACCAATGTTAGCTATCACCTTTTCTAATGTTAGTAACTATAAATTATGTATTCTCAAATCCCAAAATATTTTTAACAATTTTTTTTTAAAGTTTTATTTATTTATGGGAGGGATTGACACATAATGAGTATTGTTTGTATTCCAAGTTGGACCTATATATATATTATGCGCAAAACCACACACATTGGTAGTTGAGGTTGTTTGGTGCTAGTTATATAAACTATAGCATGAATTTTTCCAAGAAAACCATTGACCAACACAGATTCAAACCAAAAATTGGATGCAAACATATTTGTTTTATAATTTTGATAAAATAATTTTAATATTTAATTTATCACTATCTAGATCTCAAAAATTCCTTTCCCTAGTACATTATGCATTAATCTATGCAATTGACATATTTATTTATTTCAACATTTCCTTGTCATGCATTGAAGAAAAAGTATGTGTTGCATATAAAATATTTGATAAATGAAATGATATATGTTTTTTAAATATAAATAATTATCAATTCAAGATAGTAATAAATTCTATTCTTCAATTTTTGGTTCAATATTTTTCACTTTCAATAGCAAATTTCATAAAGTTTACCAACATGGACTAGATCCTTTTAGATAATAAACTATGTGTGATGTAAAAATATTATGAAACATTTTCCAAAGGTTTGAACCATACGATGTTCTAGCATATATTAGTATATCACTTGCCAAATTGAGTTTACCCAAATCACCAGCAAGAATAATAAATCTTGCACCAAATCAATCAATTTTATGTTGTAGAGAAGATTCTCACAAATTTTGATCAATATATGATAATATACTCAGCCATGTTAAACTAAGTTCATCAATCATAATGTGTTTGATATATTACAAAGACTATTTTATAGGTAGGCAAAGGCAAATGGACTGTCCTAGTATTTATATTAAATAGTACAATACATATTGATCCAAGTAATAGTAACGGAAGATTACTATGATTTGATTTCAAATTAAATATAAAAGTGTTAATAAGGTATTATTTTCATATATGGTAATTACTATAAATAATCAACTTTAATGGAATCATTACAGTGTGTTGATTGTAGTGAATGCATTGGTAGGAATAATTTGATGTTCTAAAAATAATGCCTTTAAAATGAATGCATTGGTAGAAAAGGATTCATAAATTTTGCATCTTGAATTTTTTAGTTTATATATGAATACATCATTTCCTTCAAATAATTTGAAATACTAGTATCATTCCAATTATGTTGTATATCAAAGTCACGATGATCAAACATATCAAGTTCATTAAGTTGAATATTATTGTCAAAATGCAGTTCTGCCAAAATATGCCATTCATTAAAATATTCAATTTTTTGATAAAGAATGTTATAATCTAAAACTTTATCATTTGGAATAAATTCATTTTTAGAAACTATATGATTATTATACCATGGGTGGTAGGAATTTTGCATGATTTCCTAGTTTTTATCTACATGTTTAGTGGAACAACCATTCTCTTTAATAATGTTCAAAAAAGGTTTGTAAAAAATAATTTCACTATAATAAAACAATCCATATGTATTATAATATTTATATGTAATTTCAAATAATCTAGGAAATAAATGAAAGACAACTACACATTTTTCCCCATTTTTCACCATGACAATTTTTATCATACGACAAGTTCAATGTAGATTCTATAATTGGTATTGATCATAATGAATAATTTTGATTAATGAATATATAAATGATGGTTTAAGTATAAATAAAATTATAATTACTATGATAAATATGGTATATAATTTTATTTCAAACATTTGATGAGATAAATGATTGCCTACACATAAAAAGTGTGAGTTTTTGTAAAATATCCCAAACATATTTTGCATTAATGTTATGAAAAACAATAATAACAATTAAAATTTTCCTAAATTCATTTAAATATGGTTCATGGGAACTTGCATTTTTGAATATTCTTTTTACCATATAGTGAGAGCTTTGATATTATTTCTCTCCTTTTTAAAAATATTTCAATACAAATTCACATGAATGAAAAGGTTGACAATTGACATTTTTTCTATAAATAAAATGAAATGTTAGATTCTAATTATTCAATATGTAATCATTATAATAAATATTAAATTTTTTGGCTTTGTTGTTTTCAATGACTAAGGAACATTCTTGATGTAATTCCCAAGAGGATTTGCACTAACATTGGAAATTTGTTCTTTTTTTCCTTAAGCATGTTTATTATGTGCACCTAGTACACCTTTGAACATGATTCTAAATATATTCATAATTAATAAAATTCTTCATTGAAAGTATGTCCATTATATTTAATAAATGTGGATCATCAATAATAGAACAATGAACCATTTTATTTTTATGAAAGCTATCACCAGATTCCAAGCCAATATATATTTTAAATTAGGCTTTTAGATTTGTAACTTGAGTTTGATCTTCACAATCTAATGTATAAATATTAGGTCTATCTTTTAACCAAATAAATTCATGAATATATGTACAGTCTCTATGTTTATATTCATACTTGATAATAATATTTATTTATATGAGGTTAAATAAAACAAGCTATTTTAGGAAAAAGCAAAAGGTAAAATGATGTAATTTATTGCATACTCTTACCAATACTCTTGTCCTTCTAAGTTATTTTATTATAATTCATCACAAAATTTTATAAATCTATGATACATATAAAGATATGTATGATCTGGATTTGAGATAATACCTTTTATTCTAGAGCAATGAGTTTGACATGGATTTTCATATGGATTAGAAGACTTTGCTTTGTCCAAATCAAATTATTTTTTATCACTAACACTGAGTTTGAAAAAAAAGGTAGGAAAACATGAGTAACCAATCATGTCATTAAGTTCAACATGAATTTTTATATAATATGATCTTATTCACCACAATTTGAGTACATAACACATTAAGTATGTAGTAAGGTTATCATTAGACATTGTATGGAGTCATTCTTGAAGGGAAGTTATATAAAAAGTTTTGGTATATCATTTAGAGGTATATAGAAAAGGGGATCACTTGCAGTGGTAAAGAACTAATTTGGGATTATTGAAACTCCAAACTCTAAACTCTCAACTAAAAACTCAAACAATGAATTCAATCAAATCTATAGTTAGAAAAACATTGAATGACAAAGGCAATAGATTATAATGGTTTCAAGAAGTGGAGAACACACTAAAATTCAATGATTTATGGTTTGATGTTTGTGACAATAAATAGTTAATTGAGCTAAAATATAATTCAAAGGATATTCAAACATGAATGCAAACATTGGCATTGATGAGGGCTTCAGTTAACAAAGATGTTTTGTATCATATTTAGAGGTGAAATAGTCCATGGGATGCATTTAAAAAATTGAATGGGATATATGATTCCCACTTAAAGTTGTAATTCATTCACTTATAGTTAAAGTTATTCAACCTCATATTAAAACATGGTGATGTGTTGAGATTGGATTTATAAATATGTTCCATAAAATGTCATGTAGATACTACAGGTTTCAAAATCAATATCTATATGACCATATTCATAAAATACCTTCTTGCCAACTATTTAACATACTTGGAGTCTTTACAAACAAGTAATCAATTGAAATTTCTCACATTTGATTAATAGGTAGAAAATATATCAAAAAGAGAGAAGGCTTTATAGAATAAAAACTGAGTCCATAATAGGAGGAAGTGTCTTCTATGTTAAATTAAAATTTTCCAAACCATCCAAGTTCACGTCTTCCAAATATGAAGGAAATAATAAATACAAGGGGAAAAGTGGTAAAAAAAATAAAAATTAAGGTGGTCAAAATCATAAAAAAATGGTAAACAAAACCTCCACTATGAATGGTTCGACATAAATGAAATCTATGAGATTCAAGAATTTATCACTCCATGGGATAAAATTGAAGCATATCTTAAGAATAAAGAGTAAATATCAATGGAAAAAAAAGTCAAACTCTACTTAATTCATCAGTGATTATGTATTTTCCAGTATAGATGATGAATTAAAAACACTATCTTAGTTAGCTCATCATAGTTTGATGCCTCAGTTCCTAATATTGGTGCCACTCTATATGTGACTTTATGAAAATACTTATTTGAGGAGTTCAGTGAATAAAATTGTGGTTTAGTATACCTTTAAGATAGATTATATCTAAAACCATAAAGAAGAGGTACAATATGAGTCAAGTGTCTAGGGATTTTAGATATGAAGTCTGAAATGTTCTCTACCTTCATTAGATGAAATGAAACTTATTTTCCCTAGTGATCATAAAGCAAAAAGGCCATTCCATCTTGTTGGATAATGGTGATGTCACTATTAGAATGAAATGTGACAATGCAGTCATCTTGACTAGATATGAGGAAGGAAAATTGCTCTAACTCAAGGGTGAACCATAAAATTAAATGAATTATCCTCATCTATTTAAATATATAATATATCAAAACATGTTATGGCATTATATATTTGTCATACTCACTATAACATTTGTGTATTACAAAATAATGGTGTTGTCAGAATGTGTACCTTACCTATAAAATCAGATGGAAAGTGTGAATTATACATTCTGGCCAAACATATAAGAGAATCATTCTCAACATCATAATTTAAAGTCAAAATAAATTTGTATTTAGTTCATTCACACGTTTTTTCTAATCTAATCCTCTCTATTAGTGGTCATAACTACTTCATGTTTTTCATTGGTCACTATACCATAATGACTTGTATATATTTTTTGAATAAAAATTAGAAGCCTTTGAGGATTTTCAAAAATTTTGAGCCATGATTTAAAATTAATATAAAACCTATATCAACACAATTCAGATAGATATTGGTGGTGAATACACTTTAAGTATGTTTGAATCCTATCTCTAGCAAAATGGGATAAAACATCATCACATAGTTCTTCACACAATAAATAAAATGGAGTTTTAGAAAGGATGAATAGAACTATGATGAATATGGTTTGTTTTATGTTATAATTCAAAGGGGTAAATATGCACTTTCGGGATGAAGAAGATAAAATAATAGTATACCTCTAAAACTGATCACCGTTAACAACTATTGAATTCAAGACTCCATAGGAGAGTCATCTTCTTTCAGTGCAACATTTTAATATTTTCAAATCCATTAGTTATGCATTGACTAAAAAAGAGTATACAAATAAGTTAGACCATAGGAGTCACAAATTCATCCATTTAGGATATTTTAAACCCTCCAAGGCATACACGCTATATGATGAGAAAGAGAATAAGTTTCATATCACAAGAAAAGTTTTCATTTATGAGACTGCAAAGGACAAAGCAATTGTTGATCATTAATTTAGTCAAATTGATAAATATGCAAATTTATATGTCTACAAGGAGAATAATTTGGGTGATATAAATAGTGAATGTGGGACATATAATTTGGAATCAATTGATTCTTTATTATAATTTATGCATGAGATTGAAACTCTTCCAAAATAAAAGAGTGAAAATTAATCATTCATTGAACATGGTCAACAAGTACAGAGGACAGAAAGTGAAAGAACATCAAAAGATGAACATGAAACATTTAAAAAAAATAGATGCCAAAGTGGGCCATTAAAACATTGAAAGATGTGAAACTTAATAAATTTGGGAAAATAGGAACTAGAATTGCACATGTGTGTGCATCTCAATCAGACAAGTTCCTTGATGAAATTCAAGATAGGATTGAGAAACTCACCTTGGATAATTATCTATAAAAATAACTCAATGTTGTGTTTGATTCAAAATGAACATCTTTCAAATAATTTGAGAAAGTTTAACCTTGGATAAAAGCAATGAAATATTAGTATAATGCATTGGTGAAAAATGGGACATGGAAATTGGTTGATTCTCCATATGGCTACAAACTAATTGGCTATAAGTTGTTATAACATAATAACTAAAAATCTGATAGCTCACTTGAAAAGCATGATAAAAGGCTTATTATAAAGGTGTATGCTCAAAATGAATCAATTGATAACAATATAACCTTTACACCTACAACAAAAAGGACTACCATTTGAACCATGTTCATTATATTAGTTCACAATGGATGGAAAATTCACTGAATGGATGTCAAAATTAAATTCCTAAATGGTGACATCAATTAAACTATGTACATGATGCAACCTACAGGTTTGTAGTAAAGATTCAAGAGCACAAGGTATGAAAATTATAAATCTCATTTTATGGTTTGAATTAATCCCTTTGAGTACGGTATAATAAAATAGATTAGCACCTCATGAAGATGAACTTAAACTATTTTGATTTTGAAGATGCAACACTTTTCATCAAAATATTAACAAAAAAAGGTATTTGTGGTGTTGTATGTTGAAGATTTGATCATCATAGGGAATTATGAATAATACACTACAAATTTCAAATTAGAGTTGATGATATGCTTTGAATTGAGTAATTTTGGTTATCTTTATGACTATTTATGTATTGAAGTAATTTAAAACCCAATGTATTTCTTCACCACTTAGCATAATGTCAATGCTGATATTCTAGGGAAGTTGAGAATGCAATAATTTAAGTCTATCACCATGCCCATGGAGCATAATCTCTAATTAACATCTAAAGATACAATATATTTGGTTGATGACACTAAATACATACAACTCATTAGGAGTCTGATTTATGTCACCATAATTAGACTAGATATATCTTTTATTTTTGATGTTCTTTCATTATTCATGAAATAAATAAGAGACAGTCATTGGATAGAAAAAGAAGATTCCTTAGATACCTCAAAGGAACATAAAATTTTGGGCTCAAATACTCCCAAACATAAGACTTCAAACTAGTTGGATATTCAAATTATGACTATGTTAGTGATCAGGAAGATGGGAATCCCACTATGAGGTTTTGGATAAATTTTGAAACATCAGTTGTTAGTTGAAAATTTAAGAATCAATAAGTGTTGTACATTTATTTATTTTAAGTAAAATATATGTCTACTTCAGAGGTAACTAGACAAATATTTTGGCACAAAAGGATTATTTTATATTTTTAGGAACAACAGGTCTCATCAACAGATATTATGGTTGACAACACTTATATAATCTAAATGGAAAATAATTTAGTCTTTCACAACCAAACCAAGCATATAAACATTTAATTTCATTTGATTCAACACTATGTGAAAAATGACAATGTTAAGTTGTAACATTTTCCTATAATAGAGTAACCAACAGACAACCTAACAAAAGTGTTTGGATAAGAAAAAATTAAAAAAATTCAAAGGAATGTTTTGTCAAAGACCCATATATATATTAATGGGGTATGAAACAATATTTTGCATATTCCTTATTATTCCTAGGTGTGTTAAGTAGCTTTTGTCTTATTATAATAGGTTGTTTTCCATTCTAGTAGGAATAACAATGGTCATTTGGAAATGTGAAGTGAATAGCTATTTATTTGCTTATCTACTGTAATATTTTGATTGATTTAAATTTGAATCATGAAGACAATTTTGGCTTACACCAAATATTACTCATTATCATTCCCCCAATAAATTATTTGGCCTAACACAAAATTTGATTTACATGCACTTTAAGCATTTCCTTAACCTATAGTAACACTTGCAAAACTATAAATTATTATTCACCATCCATATTATTCTATTTAGATAAATTGTGACTTTTCATTTTTAAAATCATCTACAATAAATGAATACTCTTTTTGATATTTTATTTTTCATTCCTTGATATTTTTTCATGCCTACATTTTGTGCACCATTTTCTTTTTTTATAAACCAAAGATATTACACTATACAAAATTAATTATTAATTGTAAATTTGATGGACATATGAATGTGTTATAATAATATTAGTTATTGGAGAACATTTTCTCTTCATTATTACTAATTTCAATTTATTAGTTATAAAAGTATCCAACTTGTTACTTTGTGCTCTCCCTACACATCTAAATCGAAAGACTTCATATAATAATAATAATAATAATAATAATAATAATAATAATAATAATAATAATAATAATAATAATAATAATAATAATAATAATATTATTATTATTATTATTATTATTATTATTATTATTATTATTATTATTATTATTATTATCATCATCACTATAATCTTTGACCATGAACTA
>JARHVA010001875.1:2695000-2790000 GCA_037957365.1 Torreya grandis
GGCAATTCTCAAACTCTCCATAGATTATGAGTGAAAAGGTTCCACAATTTTCACTACAACCTAATTTATTATGAGGGACGAAATACCAAGTCTCTTATAATTTATCCTATAATAAGAACTATCCAAATATCTATCTTTCAATTGAAGAGAGTAATCTAAGCTATTTTGGGCTAAATAGGCAAGGGTGCAAAAGGTGATGGTTCTTTCCATGAAGTAGTAAGGAGGTTTTCTTGATTTTAATTTGAAAATATATGACATGAACTTAATAGTATGAAATAGGCCTTAGTAACCATTTTTTCAAAATATATATATATATATATATATATATATATATATATATATATATATATATATATATATATATATATATATACACACACACACACACATAAGGAGAGAATTTAAAATGATGGATGCAATCCTCTACACTACTGGTTTCACATAACTTTCTTAGTTGGCTAAATTAGTTTTTTAGAGACATTATTATGATAGTGGAACTACAACTCATTAAAAAATACCGACCATGAAATTGGGATACACATAATTTTCTTTTGATAACTCAAGTAATGATACCAAATGAATTTTGTAGGTTCCATATTACATAGTGATTTTTTTAAATTGGTCCCACAATTCATTTAGGTCTCCTCTCATACACATCAGTTCCTATTTAATCACATCAAGATCATCTTTCCATACCATGCCATAAAACTCTAACTTATGTTGTTAAACTACCTTTGAAATACTTAGATTAGAATTTTATAACTTTGTCTCATTATTGTGATAATTTTTAGGCATTTATTATCATTTATTTCATCCATGAGTGTTAGGCCCAACCATGCACAGACCCTAACAATGTTGTGTTCCTAGAAAATGTGTTAATAAATGAAACCATTATGATCACCTTGTGAAGATGACTCCATCAAATATTAATGTGCACAAAGGTGAAACTTTTTTTTCCCAAAAAAGAGTATTGATAGAATATATAGTTAGGATAATTTTATAGAGATGAATTCAATTACTACTAATTCACAAAAGGTTAAAAAAATATAGACTAATTTTTTTACTGGTATTTTTTTATTTTTGGTCAAAAAACTCAAGAATAAAATTGAATTGATAAAAAATCAATTCATCTCAGATCAAATTTATGTTTTTAGACCATGTAGTGCTCAAGACACTATATCTAAAAAAACTATGTTGCATAAACTTGCCCAAATCAAAGCTTTGATACCACTTGTAATGAATATTTTTAGATGATTTAGAATAATAGAATTATATATCATATAATTTAAAATAAAATAAGTAGATCCATAAAAATAATTGGCAAAAGAGAAACATAAATGAATATTATGACTAAACCACTTCAAGGGTGAAACATCCACAACAATGAAATAATAATAAGGATTGTAATATCATTATAAAAGACTATCCACTACCTCCTATATATACTCTACTTAGCCATGGCTATTCTCTAGGCCTACCATACTAAGAACATTGACAAATGTAATAACATAAAATGAAATTGTGTAAGCCACAAATAATTAACATATATCCCTAGAGACCCACCATAGATTAAGGTCATAGCAAAGACTCTTTGGCTCATGGCTTTAGTGAGGTTTAAAAAATCACTTGTAAATCCATAGTTAGAAGCAAATAGAAAAATGACCAGTGAAGAGCCATATTCATGTTAAACTGCATATAATTTTCACTTGAAAACTCATATTTATCATTTTTTTTTAAAGATTCAATTCTTAATAATTTTCAATTGAATGTGTATTATGTTGAGGGGTAGAGCAAATGCAATATATTGATGGAACCCTGATAGTTTTCATTCACTATTAGGAGCATTGAAAGTCACCTGTTAGTAGTGGATTTTTTTATAAACTCCTTTATTATAAGGTGAATTTTAATGCTTATTATAGTCAACAAGAAAAAATTCTCACTAATGCATTCACTTTGTTATAGGGTGACTTTCATTGCTTCTTATAGTCAACAATAAATTTAGTTCATAGTGCATTACACAAGCCTAGAAAATAATTGCATAAATTTAAGTGGATGCCAAAAGAGTATCTTTGAAACTTAAGTTAATAGCACTGAACCAAGGCTATGAATGCATTCATAACACACATATTTTTATGATAAGAGAATATTTATATAAATTTAATTGATACAAATAAGTCTACTTATTTATATGAATTTCATTCATGTAATTGATTATTGTTACAAGATTAATTTTCATAAACTTATTTATTGATAATAAATGTATTGTAATTACATAACCTAATTCACAATAGCTACCTATTACAAACATTAACTTTAAATGGCCATTCATTTTTCTTAGATTGGTTTATCATAATGAAAAAAGAAATAAACCTATAATACTATAAATAAAAACCCATTTCTTTTATTCTATGTGGGGTAGATATAAATAGAAAACCCCTCATTCTGTTTGATTCATAAACAAACTACACTAAATCAACTTACCACTATAATAGTATGATAATTCAAATATATATTCACACAAATAGACAAAATTACTTCATTTTTATCAAACATTCCAAGTCATATTCATAAATTTTTAACCATTTATCTCATAGACTTAGTGACATACAAAAAACCTTGCCTGCAAATATGATAAAGAGTAGGAAAATAGAGTAGGTAAATAACACTTTTAAATGGTGGAAACAGAGAGTAGTTAAATAACACTTAAAAATGGTAAAGGCAAATATAATAGGTAAATAACACTTACAAATGGTGTAAGCAATGAGAGTAGGCAAATATCATCGAGAATTAAAGAGAGTAGGCTAATAAAACTTTCAAGAAAAGAGAGTAGTAAAAAAGTAATTAGAAATAGAAAAAGCAAATATCACCTACAAATCAATCAAATATAACCATTTGCACAAACCCTCCATTTGTTATTCCATTCAATAGCAACAAACATGTATTCTAAATGATTCATATATTGACTACACTAAATTTAAGAATGTGAGGAATGATGGAAAGTGTAAAAAAAAAGTTAACAAACATTTATACTAATATTAACATATTTTACCGGATTTGGCTCATATCCTTATGAATGAATTAAAAACCTCACCTTTACTCAATAATGGCATCCAATGACAAATACTCATGTAGCTATTGCTACTCTTCCCATCCTCTTGTATCCCAAACCCTCCATCTCTTCTTCCATTCAAAAATAATGTGCATGTAATGTAATAGAATTATGGGGATGTAACTATTCAAGGTTGGCATCAAATATCATGGTGATGGTGTAACTGAAGTCAAATGAGTTGTTGAGTTACAACTCATATGGACTAGTTAGGACTTGAACCTAAGACCTTCCATTTATTGTTGGAGTGTTATACCAATTAAACTGCTATACCCATTATTGATAGCCCATCATTAGTTTGGGTGTGTCTTATTTCCAATAGCCCCCCTTAAGCCACAGTATAGGTGCTTGTGGATGCTAGCCTAGCTCTAATACCACATGTTGAGCTCAAGCTCATATGGACCAACTAGGACTCAAATAGAGGACCTTCTATTTGCTAATGGAGTGATCTACAAACTAACCTACTGGCCCTTCTATGCCTGACCCATTGTTGGTCTAGGTGTGGGTTATTCCAAACACCACCCCTTAAGCCACAATGTAGGTGCTTGGGGCTCCTAGCCTAGCTTTGATACCATATGTTGAGATATATCTCATATAAACTAGTTAGGATGTAAACCTAGGAGCTTCTATTTATTATTGGAGTCCTCTACCAACTAAGCTACTAGACCCTCTATGGCCAGCCCATCATTAGTCTATGTGTGGCTTATTTCCATCACCCACCTTAAGCCACACTAAAAGTTTTTAGGGATACTAGTCTGGCTCTGATACAACATTTTGAGATACATATCATATGTACCAAAATATAACTCAAACTTTGGATCTTCTTTTTGTTACTTGAGTGATTTACCAACTGAACTACTAGCTCCTATATGGCCATCCCATTGTTAGTTTAAGTGTGGCTTATTTCCAATAGAGGTGTCTATTAATTACAAGGTGTTGAAGGATCAATTATTTATCACCTTAAACTTGGTGTGTTAATTATATGGGACACATGATATTTGTTGAAGATTTTATGGCATCTATGTGCTATGAGCAAAAGATTTAGTGGGGGTCCACTACATAATAAAACCTTATTCTGTAATTAAAACTTATAAGCTAAAAAAACTCATTTTAAATGATTCACATATCAAATACATTGAAATTAACTATAATTTAAGAATGTGAATAATGATGGAAAATGAACAAACATAATTATTTTCTTTACAATAAACATTTGAATCCATTTTTTTATTTTCTAAATGATTTGGGTCATAGGCTTACTGAGGTGTAAAAAATATCACTTGAATGCAATGATGGAAACTAATGACAATTAGTCATGCAGTGGATGATACTCTTCTTATTATCTCATCTCCCAAACCCTCCATCTCCACTTCACTTAAATAATTATGTGCATGCAACGTTATGGACCAATGGGGATGAAGGTATAAAAAGGTGGGAATTAAATAGTCTAATGATCGATGAATTGAATGTGATTCAATTGGTAATAAATGTAGGGTGGTGAGGTGTTAATGCCTTGTAACCTCAAACCAAGTGAATAAATTACATTGGTTACATGATATTAACTAGGGTTAAAATGTATTGGAACCAATTTAGATATTTTTTGGTGATGTTAACATCACCGAACGGTTAATGGTTGGACATCAAAAATGACAATATAATGACCTCTTACATGGCAATTGAAACCACAGGTCTATAATACCATGTTATATAGTATAAATTTATAATATTAAAATAAATGCATAAAATTATTTATCCTCCGTAATTTTATATGTTGATGTGGCATGGATTTTGAACCACATAAGTAAAAAGCTAGGATGCATGCCTATTTGATCCTCTTCTTTGGTATTAAAAAACATTCTATGCCTTAATCCTGCATTAAATATAATCAAAACACATGTATAGTCATGTCTGACATAAAACATTAAATATCATCAATATTTTAGTTATGTTTAAGTATAAAACTTTAAAATTGGTAAAGAATTGAATTTTTAATACATAGTTTGATTAGGTGAATAGGCCAAATTTTGATTGGTGTCAATGGAACTAGTCTGGTATACGAATGGGAGGCCTAGGTACACCTTACATCGAGTATCAACATTATTTAAATCATCACTGATCACCACATGTTAACCTAAGTGAACATCGGCCTACTATACCACAATAGGATTTCAACTTGGGTAGGATTAGATATATAAAGCCTTTGAACCGATACACATACAACCCATTGGTATAAAATAAAATTAACTAAAGTAAAAGAAGGGAGAGAGAGACATCAATTATTCAAATGATTATTATAATACCAAACAATGCACAAACCACTAAATTAGTGAACATTAATTAAATAAATTGGCATAGAATTTGCTCTGTCACTTAACACCTATAAATTTTAAAAAAGAAGTTAAATGTTTTATAAAATAATATTGTTATATTTTTTAAGAGTCTATCAATTTTTTGTGAAATCATGTCATATAGTTGATATGATCATATTCATAATTAATTTAAACATATATTTATAAATTATATTAAGTAGTTTTAATAAAATTTAATAAATATATTTATTAATTATATTAAATAATTTTGTTAAAATTTAATAAATTTAAAAAATAAAATATTTAAGAAGGATATTTTGTAAGATGTTTAGACACTTCCAAACACAAAGGGTTAATGGATGATGGTCCTACCATTATAATGGAATGCAACTAATTTTCGTAGAAATAGACCATATGTAATTTGTTTCCTAGTTTTATTCTCTATTTGATTAGATGTTGAGAGTATAAATGCACCTATACTAGAAAGTGATTATTGTATTCTTTTTATTAAGGTAGTTATTTTCATTACAAAAACTATATATATGATTAGATTTTGAGAGTATAAATGCACCTATACTAGAAAGGGATTATTGTATACTTTTTCTTAAGGTAGTTATTTGTCATTTCAGAAACTACATATATATATATATATATATATATATATATATATATATATATATATATATATATATATATATATATATATATATGTAGTTTCTGAAATGACAAATAACTACCTTAAGAAAAAGTATACAATAATCCCTTTCTAGTATAGGTGCATTTATACTCTCAACATACTAGAAAGGGATTATTGTATACTTTTTATTAAGGTAGTTATTTGTCATTTCAGAAACCACACACACACACACACACACACACACACACACACACACACACACACACAAATGTAGTAGATTTATATTTTTTCAAAAAAAAATTTATGAATTTTTTTTAAGATTTATTATTTTAATTTTTTTTTACTACCTATTGAGATATAATATTATTTTTTGAGCTTAAATAAATATTTAAATATAATTTTTTTAATTAAAAAAAATTAGCATATCATGCAATAAAATAAATAGGTCATCGGGCAACCAAACACTAAGGTATAATAACATTAGGCTACATTAGGGCAGACATCGAGGATCATTTAGGTGTTCACCCTATCCACCACTAACAGATGGATCCACAATAAGAGGGATCAATTTTCACTCATTATTCTATTTATATTTATTTTCATCATCCTCTAGATCCTATCTGGTTGAGGAAATTGTTAAGGCCAAGCATGTCATTTCTTAAGTTATTTAGTCAACTATCCACTAGTGTTTGGGAATCTATAATTACACCAACCTCCATGAGAGTTGTGACATCATTATTGTGGTGAGTGAGTTCATCACTTACTTCTTGAATTGTGCCTAACATAGATCGATAACTATTGGCAGAAGAAGGAGACTACCGGTGAACAGAATTTAAAGGGACCAGACTAACAACACACATAACACTTCCCCAATGGTCAAACAAAGATTGAAAGTTTTCAACCTCTAGATGAACCTTTTGAGTTTGAAATTGTATGTATAGCATTATATTAGATATCAATTGTAATTTATCTATAATAAATAAAAAACCATCTGAGGATAAATGGTTACAATTTGTATTTTTTTTAATAAATTAGACAAAAATATTGTCAAATAATAATTTTGTGTCCCACTAGGTAGACAAAAAAAATTTTAAAAAAAAATTCTAGCATGCTTGGATTTGTGATAGCTTTATAAATTTCATAAAACGTTCAGCCTTAGGTATTTTCAAATGAATTAATCTTCTAGCGATCATGAAAAGTATCCAATTGAATGTGTTATTGAGATAATAATTGACAACCAAGTCAAGGTATATACCAAGGGAATGGGGTTTCCTCATGTAAATTATAATATTTCCACCACAAATAAGGTTGTTGAACTCTAATATTATGGAGATTCTCATTTGGAATAATAATTTGTATAATAGTGACTAGTGAAATATCATTATTGTTAAGTTGAAATTGGGCACAAATGATAAGCTAAGGGATTAAATCCTAGAACCTTTTGTATAATAGGTTGCAAATAACCTTGATTCTATTTTTAAACTATCTAATACTCTTGACTCAAGGGACCATAGCAAAGGGGACATCATTGTATGAAATAATTAGAGACCACCATAGGGAGTGAGAGTTCATAAGTTCCAAGATTTGAAACTATACATTCTCAAAAATTAGGTAAGGTTTTAGTAGTTCCTAAGGTTTCTATACACTCTAAATAACACTAGGTTCCACAATTTTCACTAAAACCTACGTGATTAGGAGGGATTCAGTACCAAGACATTTATAAGTCATTCTACTATAAAGACTATCCTTGAGTTTTTTATTTTCAATTGACAACAGTTAAAAAATTATTTTGGATAAATCCAAAACATTCCATACACTATGAGTAACAAAGGTTCCATAATTTTCGCTAAAACCCAAGTTAATAGGAGGGACTAAATAGCAAGTCCCTTCTAATTCATCCTACCATAAGAACTATCAGAATAATTATTTTTCAATTAACAAGAGTAAACTAAGTTATTTTTGGCTAAATAGGCAAGTTTACAAAAATTGATGATTCTTTCCATGAAATTGTAGGAATGTTTTATGCATTTTAATTTAAAAATATATAATGCTTACTTAATACTATGCAATAGGCCTTAGTTACCATTTTTAAAAAAATATATATTAATTGTCATGTCATTCACTTAAATATAAATCTCAAGAAATACATAAAAGAATGAAGTTGGGTTTAGATTCTTAAACAATTTTTCATTGAAAAAATATTACTATGTGGAGAAAAAAGAAAAAAATATGAATGAATTAAATTATATAATAAATATGGAATTTTAAAGAGTTAGAAAAGAAGATTTAAATAATACATTGATATTAAATACATACAAATATGTGGAGAGATATTAATTTGAAAGTTCTAATCTTGATTTTTTTACATACCACATTAATTAATAATTTAATACCTTCTCTACTAATTTTCTACCCAATAGTGACATGCCATAATCTAACTACATTGGTGTTTTGGACTCATGAAAATATCTCTAGGATAAACAAGAGGTTAAGAACTCTACCAAATGACAAATATATTATGATCTTTGAAAAGACATGAAGCAAACAAAAAACTTGTAAGTAACAATCAAATAGATGTCAAACAAAAAGCTGAAATGACATTGTGATGGTTGTGAAACTTATCCACTACAATTCCTTATTGCATAAAATAATTATAATATTAATTTTGATCAAAATTCATATTAAAATATCTAAAATCAAAGAGGGAATGAATATTTCATAAATTTATGGGTGAAACCCTTATCTCAAGTCATGTTACTTTTTTCATGCCATAAATTATTTTTTTTCATGGATGTTATTAAAATAATTATTTCATTTAAGAGAATGTTCCTATAGAAATATTAAAATCAATCTCAATATTTTTATTTCTTTATAATTTTAGTAAATTAAATTAGTTTAACTACATTATTATGTAAAATATTATTTTTATTTAATTTTTTAAAAAGGATTACAAATTATATTTATGATCTCTTCATTAAATAAATTAACATATAATATAAACTCAAACATAATTATGAACACCTTATACCATTACACCATTTTACTATCATTCTATTGCAAAAAATAAAACAATAAAATAATAAAACATATAAATGTATCATAAAATTAGTTTCAAAAGTTTGTATTTAAAAACATAATGAAAAAATTTAAAAAATGGAATAATAACAAACAAAGAGACATTAATGATTAAAAATTTGGTTTAAATATTTAAAAAATAGAAAATCGTAAAAAAATAGACTACATATAAGGTACTGGACATTCCTTGAAGGATTGAATACTCACTGCACTGTAATTAAAACCTATAAAAATTTCTAAAAAAATGGATGCTAACACTGTCTCTGCCATCATATTGTCTCATCGATGCAACTTAATTTGAAATTTAGAATCAGTTTTGTTTGTAAGTGCCCACTTCCCATTGCTAACATACTTGGAACATAGAATAAACAATTTAACCCCTTTAAAACTCCTCAATCCATAACAAATAAGCCAAAATTAGATAGATATAAAAATTAATAAAAATAATCATTAGAGGTTGAGTGTACTAAAAATTATGATAAATAATTATAAAAATTTTGAAAAATTAAAAAAAATCTCAATATCTGAAAATACAAAATAACTCTATAAGAGATAAACTAAAAAATTAAATAAAATGAAATGAGTTTAGGTACAATAACCCCAGCCCCCATCCATTAAACGGAAATGGGAATTTAATTCTTAACATAAGGACATTAATCCATAATCTAAATCTCTAGCTCACTATGTTTACTACTTCCACCACCATTTGGGATTTTTGACCACCTATATTTAGAGGACACACACACACACACACACACACACACACACACAAACAAAAAAAAAAAAAAAACCCTGACCCCCACCTATAAAAGGGAAAGGGACATTTAATACTTACAATGGAGACTTTACTCATTAGTCCAAAGCTCTTTCTCACTATGTTTACTACTTCCACCACCATTGGGGATTTTTGACCACCATATAATTTTAATAATTATTTATGCTTCCAATCATGCCATATAAAATTTAGATTTAGATTCATTTTATTAGTTAATTTAGATTTAGATACAATGAAATAAACCTTAGTGAAAATACATAAATTAAAATTTGAATTTAAATGAAATTAATTTTACCACCATGGTAGAAGGTACACCAATTAACTTTAAACAAAATAGATTTATTACAAAACAAAGAGAGATTAACCATACAAGGGGTATGAAAGAGAAGAATTTCACCAAAATATAATATTCATAAATAGATTTATTTAAAATTATAACATAAATATCCAATTAATTTTAACTATGATAATATACAGAAGATTTAAAAAGTCAAACCTAATAAATTAATTTTAAATCTAAAAATAAGTGAAAGATATAAGATTTAAGCTTATCTATGTTGAAGAGAGTAGATACTAGCGAAAAAAATGGTAACAATTAAAGAAATGTGTTCTCATCTATTTTTTCCCATTTAAAATAGTTCAAATTGGCCTACCATTCTAGACAAAAGAGAATATAAACCCAAAACAATTTGGAAACTATGTTCCCCTAGTCTTGACCTCCGAAATCCTTGCTCAGTTTCTCAATCTTTCATTCCAATCACCTAAAAAACAGAATTCTTTTTATTTTTTTTAAGTTACCATGAACCAACCTTGTGACCCTTATAGATATTTGATTATTGCTTGTTTTAACATGTTTTATATCACTTGGACTAATGACTATGATGTTGGTTTTTTTTTCAAATAGTTGAGTTACAAAATATCTTGGGTGGTTGTTATGATTATGCTATGTCACATTTGACACTCACACTACATTCATTTTATCTTGATATGCATATTGCTTATACTGGATTCATTTTATCCTATTGTATATATGTTGTTTTCTATTAGGTATGTTATATTTTATTAATTTAACATGCTTATCTAATTTTGGTGACATTAATTACTCTTATAGTTATTCGTTATGTTTATATGGCATACTTAAGGTCTTGGTTATCATGACAGACTCTATTTCTTTTTATAGCTATTGATGATTATACTTAAAGTACTAGTTCATGTTGATTATTCATTTTAAATTCATTATCATTTATTATTTATATTGACATCATTTAAGTACTACTGATGTCTTATTTAATGGATGTAGGAACAAGGCTATGAGCTAGGCTTGATGGTGCATTTAGACATCTCAGATACATCGATGCGAGGTTGAATAGTTGAAAGTCACTCCAATAGGCATAGAATGTATGATATATTAGTGAGCCATCATCGTTTACATTTATATTATGTTATTCATTTTCATCTTTTATTGATCTCACCTTATTTTGAGTGTGTATTTGCATTCTTATTCTTTGTTGGAGTTATTGAGTTTGATTATCTTCCTTGGGTGTCATTAACACTTGATGCTTAAGTTGTAAAGAAGTGACTTATCTTATTGACATGTTATGTTATTGGCTCAACTAGATTGTGTATGCATCTCTTGACTTTTGTAAACATTTTAGCAACCCCCCAACCCTCCCTTCATGGTAATTCAATCTATTGACTTATTGATTTTCATAATTATTAGTCAATATTAGGATTTCATTTTTTACTATTAATTTTTATGACCTTGTGGATGATTATCATTATTTTAATGATTTTTTCAAATTCTTTTATTGTTGATTTAAGGATTTGATAATTATTATTATCATTTTAAGAGCTTTGTTGATTGCTGATCATTATTTTTATTTAATGGTTTTATTATTATTATTATTATTATTATTATTATTATTATTATTATTATTATTATTATTATTATTATTATTATTATTATTATTATTATTATTATTATTAATTAATTGAATTATGATTGTTATTGATTACTATTTTAATGATTATTCTGGTTTATTATTATTTTTGTTATTACTATTTCTAAATATTTCATTATTTTTTTGGTTAATAATTAATTCAATGATTTTGTAAATAATATTATTTAATGATTCAATTAGCTTTTATAGATCTGGTCAGTGGTTGTGTTTTAATATATCTCTTTTTAGATTGACTTAGGAGATGGGGGTGGGTGGACATTCTTATTTTCATTTTATTTAATTTAATTTTTCTTAGCTTGTGGAAGAAGCTAATGGGCATTGACATGTACTCGAAAGACACCCATCACCCTTCCCTTTTGACATGATTATGTTGGGTGATGGAGCGTTTTTATTTTAATCTTTTCCTTCTCAATAACAATTTTTAAGTAGGGTTATTATTTTATTATTATGTGGCATCCTGTTATGGTTGACTCACACCCCTAGAAAAATTACACTTCTCACTGCTTTAGAGGGGATGCCTTGGCCGGGTCAAAACCCTAGGGGAGGCTATGCAAGGCATCGAGAATAAGATATTTGGGTGGCCATGGTGAAATATATGCTTGCTAGGTGGGATGACCCGGGATGAGCTGCATGCTATCATAAATAGGAAAGACCATGGCTCATTCCCTTGAAACCCATAATTTTTCCATAGCAGGTCTACAACTTTTTTGTGTATGTTTATATTTGATTTTATAATGGGAATATGGTTTTTGCTACATTAATTCCCTATATAAAATAGTTTGAATCTACCATGGAAAAAAAATATTTTGAAACTTGATTTCTTCTTTGTTGGCACTATAAAAAATGTTTCGAGCATTTGATTTTTATGATTTTATTTAATAAAATTGGGAAAATTAAACTGAGGTTTATGTAATCTGGGTATTTTCTCTAAGATCAAGTATTAACCAAAACACTTGTGCTACCTCCAAACTATCTGAACCATCACTTTAATGATAATACTTATTTGGTCTTTTCTATGGGCATGTTTTCTATTGGTGGGCATATCTTCTATTGAATTATTATTGATAATGTTTATTGGATATCATATATAGTCTCCTAATTAACTAGCAATGCAAAGTTTTGTGCCCAATATAGTTTATTACTATGTCTTGTACTCTATGTATAATGTTGTGTTAGATATCATATGTAATTAAGGCTAGCTTTTAATGAAGCTTGACTCCTTCCTTATAGGTGATTCGATTTAAAGCTTTTTTGGCTAAATACCATAGACTATTGGCATGTTTTCAAAAAGTTTATTATTTTAACATTGGTTATATTGTAATTAATGGATTAATGAGACATATGGTTTTGGGTTTATTGTTGGATGTATGTGTTTACAAGTCATAAGCTTATCTTTAGCATTGAAAATCTTGGTATGCATTATATTTTGATTATTAAATCATTAAATAATCTTTGTGAGTAATAAATAATCCAAGAATCAGGACGAAGATTTATTAAGCTATGGAAACCCATAATATTTACACTTGGATATATGTTTAATAAATCCACCTTGGTTACGAGTTATCAAGTTATAACCTCCATATTAGTCACTCATGTTATTGGTTCAGTTCATTTATGTAATTTACTCTTGTGTGGGTATACACATATTAATGGAGTGGTGGGAAGGCCTATGTTTATACAATAACATGATATTATAACCAAAGGATAAGTAAGCAACATATAGGTGCAAGACCCCTATGGCTATCTTACGAGATGGTATATCTAAATCATGAGGAGTAATTATTTTTCTAATACCATTTATATGTTTATTTATTAGGATGCTGACTTGTGTGATGTTATTCACCATGAGCTCACTGATTTATGACTCATCTAATTTATTGAGATCAATTCTTTCATCATGAAGTTATATCTTCGGTGTACCCTTCGTTAAGAAAGGGAACGATGGTGTAATGACCCCCAATAACTTTGGATCATGGTATAGTGATCAATGGGAGTAGCATGAAGAATAGTCCTTGTTTGGGTGATTCCCCAAAATGTTATGGACTCTTAAGCTTACGTCATGTTGGCTTTAGTAGTGGATTAGAGATTTCCAATTACTTATCTCACAATGTGATAAGATCTACCTAAGCAAGCTAATGAGATGGATTCTTCTATTTGGTCATTTGGACCTCTGTGCTAAGTGTTACACTTCTTTTTATCTTATTTGCATACATAGCATATGGCTAGTAAGATAAACTTGGATATGTTTATTTCCATTCTTGATACTCTTGGCATTGCGTAATGGATCAATAGAGATGTTGGCTACAAATTTTATTGGCATCGTATGCATCTTTGAGTATGCAGTCTCTTGGACTATCAAACCATGACTGCATGTATAACTAAACACTTAGGTAGAGCTAATAGTCCCTAGGTGGTCTGATATAGAAGACAAGTGCCTTTGCAATGTTTGGAGGTTATCAATATCAATACACATACTAATACCCTCTCGAATAACATTTCATTATAAGGAAAACATGCTTCCCTTTGGCATTTCAGAGTGGTATTATCCTTAGGTAAACATCCAAGGTGAACCAATCTGGTTATTGGTTATTAGTACCTTTGGGTATTATTTGATCAGATGCATTGTGATGCATGAAAGTTATGTAGTGGGCCCTAATCGTTGTTCCATCGTGTATTCTGAAAGGAAATTTCAATTTTATTTATTTTTCCTGGGTGGGGGGATGTTGGGAGGGTTCATTCATAAGTGGGTAACAATATCTCAAAATTTTAGGAAAATGACATGTTTTGGGGTCTATATTAAACAAAATAATATTCCAAGTATCTTGATATATGTTAGGGCACTAGATATTAACAATATAAAAAATAACAAATCTTAAAAATTGGAAGAGCTGCATTAACATCTAAACCAGTTTTTTGTTGTGTATATCTAAATATAAATTTGTATGTTTCAATGAATGCTTGACTCTAAAATGCTTGCAAGTGCTTAACAATTTCTCTATAGAATCCTCAATGTATTCTTGAAATGTTTCTTTATAAATGAATTGTCCTAAACATTTATAAATAAAGAGAAAGAAAAAAAGAAGAAAAAGATAATCCACAAAACGTATCAATAACATTTAAAATAAACTAATAATCAACAAATACACAAATGCCTTAAACTTATATAAATTCACAACTAATAAAAACACATGGACTTTTTTTTTAAATGTCTTTGGTAGAGAGAAAAGAGTTAAAACATACATTTTGAAAATATCCATTTACCAAGAAGTTTTGGCATGGCTTCTAGCTGAATTTAATCATATATTTCCTGCCATGTCTTGGATAGGTACTTTCCTTGGGGACACTTCGATAATCAAGAATATTTCGAAATTTTTATGACATTCAATGTGATTGATTGTTTTGTAATTTATGTTGAAATTCAGGTTTAAGGCTACCTCTCACAAGGACTCTTTCTGCACTGAAATTAAGAGTTCAAGAGTTTCAGGTAAGGATTATCTATCTCGGTTAAGTAAAATTTGTATTAAATTTCTCGTAGATCAATGTGACATCAGATTGTGATTGAATAGCTTTATAATCTAATGTTATATTAATACATGGTATAAGCTTTTAAATCAAAACCGAGTTCTTGCCTCTTGGAATACAGTCACGAATGTTAGCCTTTGTCATTTTTAGTTGAGTACTGTAGATGCCTTTATCATTTTTACTTGAATGGTTACAATCCCAAAGGTGGCAGGGATTTTTACAATACTCCTTGCACTATTTTATATTCATCAGGCCTTAAATTACATTGTAGATATAAATTAAATTTCATACCAAACATAAAGAAACAGAGCTGCTTGAAACCATATCTGACCTCTGCGTGAACTGAAACATTGCCAACGGAACCTGTTATTTAAATCCCAGTGAATAGGCAACCAATAGAACTGAACCAGCGATTTATAAAATCCATCTTGTCACCTTTCTCTTCTATTTTAAAGCAATAGGGCAGGCAAAGTGAGTCTTGTGTATACTTATAAGGGCGAGTATAAGCGGAGGTTTTGAAAAACCAGTTACCTACAGCGAATGTTTTCCCACCACTCCACGAGAGAAATAATATTGCATGTAATCTTGGTGTATAAATTGCCTGAACAAGCAGGGATGATTTTCATCAATCATTTGACAGGCAGGACTAATCTCTTCGTTGAATCCGGGGGCATAAAATACTGCAATTGATAGCCTTGCCTTCTCCTTGTTTGTTACCGCGCGGTGTTCGATGCTCTTGTATCTTCCATTTGTCATAACCTGCAAATTCAGCTATACCACTTAACCGAAAGAAAAACAATATTCATAATTCAATGCAGTTCATAGATTACATTTACATATATTTATCAGGAGTTAAAAGATATGGATACAAGTAAATGGACAGGTTTACATTCCGGAACCTGATCAACTTATTGATAGAGGCCCAATAGTCTTGCCTGTGCTTACGTTTGCAAGCGGGGCGATAGCAGGGAGATTATCCATTTTCAGTGTTTGACTTCCTCGTTGTCAAAGTTTATTTTATTTTGGATCGAAATGTTTGTCCATTTTTAAATTCCTTTATGTTGCCTTTTTAATAAGGATAAGGAGATTACCTCTATCAAGTTTCCGATATTAATGACCAGGGCATAAGGAATTGGTTGTACAGATATCCATTGGTCATCCTTGTGGATCTGCAATCCTAGAACTTCATCATCCTGCAGCAGTACGGTCAGGCCTGTCATGTCTGCATGTGCACCTAGTCCTAGGACAAGATCTGGTCTAAGGCAGGGAGGATAATAATTCATCCTCATTTTTTGATATGTGTCGCCAAATTTCTTCTCAAAAAAGTCAGGTTGCAACTTCAATGTCTCAGCAATTAAAGCCAACAAAGGCTCAGCAAGTCTTTTAATTTCAGTATTGTATGCATCCACATTCTCCCTGTAAAGCTAATAATTTTTTCAGTTAAACACTAGCATATCGACTCTTTATCATTGATTCTATGCGTAGAGATGTGCTGCATATAAAATCTAAAATAGCACTCTTTATCATTCTAAACCTGGGTTACCCAAGACTGGCAGGAAACATTTTATCAGGTTATGATAAAACCCATTATGAGGTTCAGGTGACCAATAATGTTCTTCAGCTTATCTAAGTCAACTATGTAAAGGAGAAAGGGTCAACTGTCTGTCAATAGTAGCATTACCATAAACGTAAGTATTTCTATATGGCATTCTAGAATACCTGAAATGAGCAGGTTCACATGGCCAGAATTTCTCGTCTGTGTATTCGGGAGGAGACATGATCAAGCCTAACAAATTACCCCAGTCCAGCTTTTGATTTTCAGACACAACGAAGGTCTGACCATAGCCCTGTAGATCCCCTGGCCTCACTGCATACCTTTGTTTCTTCTCGAAGGGCAGCTGGAAAAACTCTTTCCCAATTTTCTTCATAGTGTCTATCAGTGAATGAGAAAAACCATGATTAACAACCTGCAAAACATGCATATCCACCACAGTAATACGATTACATAACTTAGCTGCTCATATAATTCTTCTTTCATACAAAATCTAACAAGCAAACTTCAGAATTGGTGGGTTTGTTTAACACTTGTGCGTGTTGATAAGTGTTAAGCCAAATATGTTCAACATGACATCACTCCCTGTTTAATGAGTAAATGTACTTAAAAAATGTAACCCATTTTTTAACATAACTTTAGCAGACATGTTTGTGGTTCAATGAACTCGGTAAGGTAAGTTATCTTAAGAGCTAATCAAACCTTCTTCCCCACATATTCACAAGTTTAACTAGATTTATCAATAAAAATAAATATTTAATATAAATTAGATTTAATAATTAAAGTATGATTTGTGTAAATTTCAAAAATGTAATTTAAGTTTATTCTATATGATGTCAAATTGATCTTAACCAATATTTATAAATTGTTGGGATCCACACTCTCAATCAATCATATAAATATATACTAGAAATATTTAATATTTAAAAAATTAATTAATTGTCCAACTAAAATCAATTAATTTGTAAATATTTATTAAACACTACTCATAATTTTATCTAAGGTTTGAATACATACAAAACTGTTAAGAGTCCAAACAAAAAAGTCAAAATTCAATTCATACCTGAAAGAATCCCCATTCTTCACAAGCCCGACCAATCTTTCTGATCTCTTCTTCTCTGTGTTGTTGTGCAATCTTGCCAATGTCAATGACAGGAATGTTGAGCGGACGGCCAGCTGGAGAATGGGGAGTTGTGCATATTACCGGTCTCTCCCCCTGACTTTTCACATATCTCTCTGGTACTTCTTGGAGCTGCCTTTTAGCAAGTTCATCAACATTTTCAACTTTAATAATAGATCTTCCCCAGTTAGGTAATCTGTGGAAATCAATTGAGACCATCGTTGCTCTTCTAAATTAATAAAATATTTGATTTATTTGGTAGAAAAGATACGGTTTAATTATTGATACTAAGTTTAAGTAAGATCGACTACACCCTATACCTATAAACTGCACGTTTCGAGACAAGATATTTATCTTTCAATCAAAAACACATTCAGAGCAAATTATGGATCAAAGGGAATAAAATCATTGTGGAAAGTTATAGATGGTGTGGATGTATATATAGCACCAAAGGCCGGCACTTCAAAGTTGAAAATTGCAGAAGTATTCATTTAAGCAGGAAATCCATGTGGGCTGACAATGTGGACGAATGAGAAAAGCGCGTTGAACAATAAAATTCCAACTTTGAAAATGGTCTATGCGCCTTATTTATTTAATGAATTAGTCTGCATAATGGATGTCCTAATCCAACATAGCAAAGGGCCCCCCGAGTCGCTCGCCCCGACCAGTCCTGAATGTCACCCATCTTAGACTCCCAAAAAAACAAGTAATCTTTAACGTATGATATAGAAACATATAAATCATGTAAATATATATATATTTTTATTACATTTAGTTGATGATCGAATTAGTTGACTGTTATGAATCATGCAAATAATCATAATCAGTTTTACACGTATAATGAGATTTGAACCTCACTAGGATTGGAAATTAACTTAATAAATTCATCAATATTTTAATGGTAATATATTTAATATTGTATATATTTTATTTATGATATTATTTGTCATTTGTATAACTTACAATAATATAACTAGATTCCAATAGTATTGAAATATAAATATTTAATGATTGATTTAAAATTTGATAACTATTTAATCATCATAAGGGAATTTTTAGTTGGAAAAGGTAATTGAATTTTTTTAATATCCAATGTGTGAAATGATGGAGTCGTTATTCAATACAGAACCCTTCAAAAGGCAAAAATATGCAACAATTTTAAGATATACATTTTGAGATTGATACATATTGATATTTATTAGATAGATATATTTAAGATAGACTTAACCTACAATGACAATTGAGTTCGGTGGTGGACTATAATATCCATGAGGTGTTGAAAATAAATAATTGACCTTAAATATGATGTCTAATTGACCATCATAATGTAGTTTCAACCTTAAATTTGACTACTATATAGAAATTTTTTCTTCTTTGTTAAAGAAGTTGATCTAAACATTGTAATATCTTGAGAATATAGTGGATTTTAGAGCCCTTTTTTACCTGGTAATATTTTTTCGAGTAGGACATAGTTGTGTAGGAAGAACGATAGCATCATTCATCAATAAGATGAAAATTTATAGTGAAGACAATGGAGCTATTAATTAATATGGTATGTAACAAATTCAAGAGGGTCACCTTGAGATTGATATCTCGCAATGTTATTCAAGTCGATGTATTTAAGATATATGTACTAGTTTTAATTTCAGTTGTATTTATACATTTTTAATTCTAATTTCTGCATAAGTTTAAATTATAACATAAATAAATAATTAATCTTATTACATCAAGAAGCATATGTATGAGCTGATAAATGTCACCCACAATGATAGTTAGGTTGTAAGTGATAGTCGCAGTGGCAACAGAAAAGAGTGAGATGCCAATAAAAATGGATAGCCTTAAATTGATGCCTATTTGATAGTTATGTGAGGTTTTGACCTTAAATTTTATGTTTATTTAATTCTCAAAGAGATGTTTTGACCTTAAGGCTATTGTCTATTTAGCTATCATGGGATACTTTTGACCTAAATTTGACATTCATTTGACTATCATAGGGAAGTTCTTCTTACTTAGAGAAGGTGATGAAAAAAATGTGTTATCTTAGGCATAAAATTGAGTTTAAAAGCCATTTAATTTTTCTAAGAAATATTTCTCGAGCACTCCATGCAATGGTGTAATGAGATTGAGGTTATTTGTCACTATTCAGTAATAATTAACAAAAAAATGTGATGTAATTATTAATCACTTAGATATGTGACAAATCTAAAACATGTGTCTTATAATTGGTATCTCTCGATGTTTTCCAAATAAATATATTAAGATATTTTTACTAGTTATAAGTTAAGGCAAAAGGTGGAGAAATGAGTATAATAGTGTTATATGTTAATAATATTATATGTTCTTAAATTTGACATCCATTTGACCATTATAAAGTAATTTCTCTCTCTCTCTCTCTCTCTCTCTCTCTCTCTCTATATATATATATATATATATATATATATATATATATATATATATATATAGAGAGAGAGAGAGAGAGAGAGAGAGAGACACACACAGAGACAGAGACAGAGATAGAGAGTCAAACAAACAATATATGGTGGAGTTTGGACCATTCTTTCCTCCCAAAAATAGTTTTTTGTGTCGGACATAGAGGTGTAACTAGATTGAGGTAGCGGGGCTATGTCACTAATCAACAAAAAATTTGTGGAGAATTTGATGTTTTCGATCAATTTGTATCCTTTAATAGACAAAATGTTTTGAGATTGATACATCTCAGCATATACCTAAATAGATATATCTAAGATATTTTATATACTATTTATAAGAAAGATTTAAATTAGTCATATGAATGAAATAAAAAATTAAATTAAATTAAAGATAGACTTCTAAATTTTTACTATCTATATTGTTATGATTTCTTTATTAGAATTTGATTTTTTGTATATGTTTTTTTTTAGTGTTTTTTAGAGGAAATGATAGAGTCATTAATCAATATGGAACCCTTTGAATTTAAATAAAACTATGTGATAAATCTCAGGCACCTTGAGATCAATATATTTTTGAGTTTCAAAGAGTGAAACTTGTCACAAATCCAAGATAGATACATCTTAGACTTTTAAAGGGAAAAACTATGTGACAAATCCAATATAAATGCACATCTCAAAATTTTAAATAGAGAAATGATGTGACAAAGCCAAAATAGGTGCCTCAAGATTGATACATCTCAATGAAAAGATTTAACAACCACATAAATCAAATATAAACATTTTATAAATTAATTAAAATAGAAATTGGCTTCAAAACTTTAATATTTATTTTCAAATTTGAATAATATGTTTGAAATGAATTATTTGATGTAAAATAAATTATTTTCTTGGATTTTAATAATATGTATGTGGTATTGTCACAAAGTAAAATATGAATATGATGTTTCCCTTTTGAAAGCAACTATTTACCATTATACCATTATCTCATGGACTAGTGGTATTTTTAGTATATTCAATTAATTATGCTTATAGATATAATCTATAATAACAACTATAGGGATGGTGAAGATGGAGTGCAATAGTGTGAAATATCAATAAAAATAGTATACATATTGCATATTCTAGGAATCTACAAAAAATTTGTAGTGAAACATAGTGCATGTTTGTATGCCAAGCCTACCTCTGGTTTTCCTTTAATGTTTTGTGAGCTTATTAATAATTTACATCTAAATAATTCAAAGATAAATAGTAAAAATGAATAAATTTAGTCACAAGGAAGATGCAATTAATTCAAAGAAGACTTATATGTGCATGTGGGAACCTTGAGAATAGACTACTGAGTCAAAGAGTATCATCAATTGATCTCTATTCTATTCAAACCTTAATATTTACAAAACCAAAGTATGTATATAATTCTATGAAGAGACTATGACTCTTCATTTTCATGACCTTTCATTTTCAGGATTAAAGGAACTATTAAACATCCATGTAGTTCACTATCCTACATGAGACCCTAATTTATACAAAATACATTGTCGTATAGTTGTCCCATGTTTATATCACAAAAATGTGTTCAAATTATGATTCACATATCCCTATTAATGGCATTGACTGTTTAAATTGGTAAGTGATTAAGGAAACGGACTCCCAACTTTGTATAACAACCCCAAAGCATATTTTTTGAAATTAGTGGCATAGTTAAATCACTAACATTCCACCAAGCAACTAGATTTTGAAATTCAAGTTTATGAAACATAACATCTAACATGATCTTCTAAATATATAAGATAGAAGGAAAATTAGAAGATAACTAGATTTTTCTCTGTAGTATCAACCAATGAGTCTAATCTCTAAAGCAAACCAAATCCCTTATAGTTCAACTACATTTTTTGAACAATTGAAGGGTTTTGATTTCCAAAGTACATATTGAAACATGTCACCAATGAATTCAAGAGGTTGGTGGTGGTCAGGGACCATCACCAAATTTGGTTGTTAAAGGAAAGTATAGATCGAAACTTATCCCCAACCCATTTGGGAAATGATTTAACAACTTCAAAATATTTCCATATTATTTTAGGCAAAAAAACCCTCATTTTTACTAGGGGCAAAGGTAATGAGAAATGTATGCACACTAATATTTCCAAAATGATCTTACTAAATGGAGAACATGTAGTAATGCAATGCTGAAGTGAGAATCTATAAGCTTTAGATCTTTCAATATCACAGATAACCCATTTGGCACACAAACCAATGTCTTGTTTATGTATATCAATGACACAAAGTTATGAGTCTCTTATTGGTAATGAACTCTCGATCTTTAACTTTAGGGATAAATTTAAATTTTTCTTTATTTATAATTTTATTAAAATAATTTTTTTGTAAATATTTATGGTAACCCTGAAATAGTTGTGGTCCATCAAGCTTCCAGGTGGTTTTGTAGAATTCACAAAGGAAACCATTCACTCCAGAAAATTTATCTATACTATTGCTAATAACTCATTGAGAATGAGAAAAACATTATAAAATTATTAAACTTAAAAAAAAAGCTTACAAAAAATATCGAAACATTCTTGCAAAACTTGACCCTACTCCACTATATCTTCTTAAATCTGAAAACTCATTTTATACTTATTAAAAAATGTTGACGAAATATCAAGAAGATTAATAAGCTGGCAATAATCATAAAAACATAATTATACAAACATTACCCAGAAGTTAGAACCACACACTGAATGGATAAACTTAAGAGTTATAGTGGGACCAATTAATTCTCATTGTGTGGGACCAACTCTGTAATCCACAATGCGAATTAGCATTTGGAACGAGTAAAACATCCCAAAATATGCAAAATATGTAAAATGTCGATCTTTTCTTAGTACGTCCACGTCATTGTCATCCCATTTAAAGACAATACTAATTCCAATGGTCAACTAGTAGCTGCAAAACATGTTAAATACAATACTAATTCCAATTGGCTTTATATCAACTAAATACAAATGACGTGGACCATTTTAAATTGATCAAGTACAAATCACATGGATCCCTTTAAATTGATTAATTATACATGACGTGGACCCCTTTAAATTGATTCAGTATAAATGACATGGACCTCTTTAAAATGGCTTTATCACTTAACATCTCACTGACCCCTTTAAATTGACCAACAAAAAGCTAAAAGCTAAAAGCTTCCCATTGGGTAGATAAATGATGAGGAAAGGAAAGCATCTCAAGTCCCTTCATGTTTTACGTTTGCTTTATATATTAGTTGCGAAAAAATACGAGCTGTACTCCGGGATTATAAATGAATCCTTTTTAATTAAACATATACCATACGTTGAAGGGGTTTTTAATAGGAATGTAGAACTCGGAACATGTTAAAATATTTTTCAGGTGTAATGTAATTATTGATAGATAAAATGAAGTGTTTTATTAATAGTTTAGAAAAGCAATGAGACAAATTTAAATGACAAATTTTAAGAAGTGTTTGATACAGATGATTTTAAAATTGATTCACTTTTCCATAAGATTAAGAGATGTCAATGCGGAAAAAACAAATAAAGACATTCGATGTGAAATCCATGTGATCAATTAAGAGGGTGATCTGACAAGGATTAAAATCCTTGCTCTTACTGTTTCTTGACATGGATTTATGCACAATCTTGCATTCTTGCATATCAATCAAAATGAAGAGAAAATTGCATTAATAGACTCAAATGAGAGAAACAATATTGATATAATCTTTAAGCTAACAAAATAAGAGAAAATGGAATACACACAAGATTACATATCATACATGATTTCACATAGGAAAACCATTTAGGGTAAATAAAATATCACAACAATTCATTTAATGTAATAACTATTATTTTTACAATATAAAAATGCACCGCGGAGTTCTATGATTCGTCTATTGTATGTGCAAGTATATATAGGTACATCAATAGGTAATCTACAAAGTGGAAAAACCAAGGGATATATAAAATATGTGTTAAAACCACCTAAATACATGTCAATATGGTTTCAAAAAAAATTGTGGTGTTGCCATGAAAACTATTGAGAGCTATCTAGTTTGCCACCATTTTGGCTACATAGTCTTGTAGAATGTAAATAATATAAAATATACAACATATTTCTAACACAAAAGTGAAATGAGGTATAATTCAAAGGTCTTGTAAGGATAACACTCTTGATAATGCAATAAAAGCTAGGCACTAGTATTCAATATTAACAATATGAACTATTGCAATTTCCAATGTTAGTACTCTGAAGTGACATTTCTTAGGATTAAGTGAAATTATGAACTCCTTGCATCTAATGAACACTTCTATAGATGCCAGAAACATTTATTTATATTCTTGGAGTACACAGTAATATCTTGATACAAAACTATAAACTTGTTAATTACCCATGCAAATGCAAAATCCATAACTTTTTGAAATGTTGAACTAGAATTCATCACCTTGAAAGGCATCCTCATACAAAAATGTGTGCCCTAAGGCATTGTAAATGTAGTCTTAGGTCTCTTGGATTCCTTTACCACAACTTGGTTATACCGTGAGAAACCATCTAATGTGGGTAACATCTCTGATCCTTCAACAATTTGCAATAGGTTATCTATATTCAATAAGGGGTAATTATCCTTCAAAGAGGCTTTGTTCAAATTTTAGAAATCCACACACAAGCGGATGTCAACATTGATCTTTCATATAGGGACTAAGTTTGCCACACATGATGAGTACTTGATAGGCTGAATAATTCCACTATCCCCTTATACAACTTATCTTGTATCTTGGTGGACAAGATGGATTTGATAGGTCTTTGCTTCTACCTGAAAGGATTGCTATCAGGTTGGAATGGGATAACATGTTGAAATAAATCTTCCCTATATGTTTTAAAATTGGAATTTTACCAGGCCAAATAGTCCTGGTACTTTTTTAGTAGCTGCATATGATCTTGTTTTTCTATTGCACTCAGTGGAGTACCTAGCCAAACATTCTTAGGATGTTTGTTAGATCCCAAATTACACTCAATCACATCTTCTGAGATAAAAATATCTCAATTTTTAATTCTATTGGCTCCATCAAAGGATGCTTCTAAACTCCCCAATCCCCTAGGGAGAATGTTTGTCTATAGTTGAATGATGTCTTTCCCAAATAAGGTTTCTTTTCCATCACATACCTCAACCATGGATTCCAAGTCTAGTGGCTGATCTTGAAATTTTGCTTCACAATTTAGAAACCTTATAATTTATTCATCTTCATTAATAACATGCCAATGATGGATATTGTCTAGGATTGAAGGCCTAACTATTACCTCTACTTGATACTAATAATGAGGGTTCATATTTGCAAATTGAAACTGAGCACCTAACCCTACAAGTCTATCATCTTCTTTGTTGTATCTTCTATCATGATCATTAATGTTAAAAACATCAAAAAACTCTAAATTTTTTGATAAATCATTCCTATATTGTTTCAACCTTTTATATTTTGTGGCATAAACATTTCAGAATTGCCTAACCACTAGCTCTAAATCACACTTTATAATCAAATATGTAATTCCATGTTCATGGGCAATTATGAAACCAAGAAAGAGTGCCCCATACTCAGTAGTATTATTCGTGTACTCAAAGTATAACCTGAAAGAAAAATTAAAATATTTTCCATTAGGAGAATCAAGTATAACCCCCACTTCATTTCTGAGATTAGAGAAATCCCTATCAAAAGACATTCTCCAAACATCAACACTTCCATTGTCAAACACATCATCAAGAACAAATGCTTTTTCAACAACATCCACATTTCCAACAAAGTTAACCAACACCAAATCCATGTATAACACCTCATTTAAACCTTTTTTTAGATCTTTAAGTACATGCAAAATCTTATGCTCTCTGTAAAGTTTTACAATTTTACCCTAAAAAAGAATGGTGATGTAATAAACGTCCATTTGTGCACTACAACACATGCTAGTAACCCATTCTTGTGACAATAACATCCCTGACTTAAGAAAAAATTCCACAACTACCACATCCATATTTAAATATTCACTTGGATGAACTACCAACTATAATACTAACCCTTTGAATTGTCGAACAACTAGCACATCTCGTGAGTCCATAGCATAACATTTGTCAAAAGTTGATGTGATTTGACTCCAAATTCATTAAGGACACCCAAGGGAATCCCATTGTATGAATCTAGGGAATCAAACATATAATTATGAATAATCAAGCCATTAATCAATAGGGTTGTGTAAACTGAAACAACATCCAACTGACTTTCTATTAGTGAAGTCCCCACATAGACATTAAGGGATGGTTCAACAACCTCATTTGACTCTTCATCTTCATAAAAGGGTGTTTGGGGTGAAGTAATCTCATTTGTAGTTGAATTCCCATTAAATTCCAAATATTCAAATACCTTCTTCCCATGTTCAAGTATCTGCAATAATTCAATAAGTGGTATGGTGATCTTCAATTGATGGAATACTTGGGCCATATCACAGACACTATAATGAGTAAGGGGGGTGTTAGAAGTGAAAACACCTTCAGCTAGAATATAGTCATTTAACATCAATGGTAGAGTAAATTGGAATGAATTAGCATTTTTAACAATAGTCTTCAAGGGTGGATTTGTTCTAACATCACTCACACCCATAGGAATACTAAGCAACAAAGGTATTCTATTCATATCTGGAGCACGTCGTTATTTATTAATTTGATAAATATGTGCTATATTGAAAGCATTAGGGACTACTATAGTTTTCTTAATTTCATTACTTGCATCCCCTATTAATGAAGCCGAAAACTAACAAGAACAAAAAAAAATCTAATAGACCAAGATCTTGAAACAATACTCAAAATTGATTCATATTGATTGCTTAAAATAATTACAAACCCACACCATGATTAAATAAGCCTCAACTAGGATTTAGAGTTGACATGCAAAAATTCTAAATAAAACTAACATCTAAAATAAAACTTCTATTTTTAGTAGTTGTTATTTTTAATAAGTCACATATGCATGTGCATGCAACTCTAAAAATATCTTAAAATATTGTAAACACAAAAACTAACCTATGGGACGAAATTCAACTAAACTTGACTTTTAGTTCTAAAAATATACAATTTTTAAAAATGGAAATATCTCAAAAAATTGTATTAAACTAAATTTTTAGACCCTATTTTTCTACATCATTCTCCTCTGGTTGAAAATAACTCAGCTCACATGAGTTGTCCTTATTTTACTACTTCCATTTGTTTTTATCAATCTTCTTTAGCTCGCATTTTGTAATCTAAATATTGTCTTCTCACTGAAATCCTTCCCACTTGACCAAACACCTATTATAATTCTCTTGCATTATGCTCACTATCGTCATATCTAAAACCTACACTATATTGTCCTTCTTTTCCTTTGGAACCTAATGCTACCAATTTACTTCATCATCTTCACCATCTTCTCTGTGGAATTCATATAAATATGAAACATTAAAACTAGAGAAATATCAAAATTATATGGTAAACTCACCTCATAAGCGTTATCATTGATTTTATTCACAATTCTATATGGTTCAATTTTCTTGTACTTCAACTTATTATATGTGCCTTTTGGAAATATCTCTTTCCTCAAACAAACCATTATCAAATCTCCTACAAATACCTTGGAATTTTTTCTGACATCTACTGCTACTTTATATTTCACATTATTTCTTGCAACTTTCTTCCTACTCCTTGCAACTACTACATATGCTCTGCAAATGCTTCTGTATCATCACTAATTTAATCTAAAATTTTCAATTATACCAAATATAAAATACCCATAGGATTTCTCACATAAATAATTTAAAAGTATGACTTCCTTATTGATCTATTCACTAAACTATTATATCCAAACTCAACTTGTGGTAAATCCAAGTCTCATTGCCTCAGCTTTTGTCCCACTATGTATATCAATAAATTTCCCAAGCTCCTATTCACAACTTATATTTATCCATTTGTTTGTGGGTGATATGCACTACTGAATTGTAGCTTAGTACACATATTCTTCCACAATATCTTCTAAAAATGACTAAAAATATTTGTGTCCTTATTTGAAGTAATAGCTTTTGGAACACCATGCGATCTCACAATATCCATATAAAATAATTTTGAAACTCTAGTGGCATCATTAGTTTTATTACATACAATGAAATGAACCATTTTAGAAAAACTATCTACAACAACAAAAATTGAATCATTACCTCTATGTGTGTTTGGAAATCCCACACAAAATCCATACTCAAATATGTCCATGGTCCTCTTGAAACTGGTAATGTCATGTAAAGTCCATTATTTTGTGTATGTCCTTTAGCCACCTGACATATTACACACCTTGATACATACCTTATCACATCTCTCTTCATCTTTAGCCAAAAATAACTTTCCTCCACCAAAGCTATTATCTTTGTAATTATCTTATTATATTATCTCATAGAGACCCAATTGGAATGCAGAGTTGTTTCCCTTTGAAGAGATAGCTTTCTTGTATAAGATATTCATCATGAATAGCATCTGTCTGACCTGTTAATGGATTTATGTACTACACAAGTATCTTGCCAAAATATGGATCAATATCATATAATTCTATAATATATTTAAATCTAATTAATCCACTCACCATAGTAGGTAATAACCCTACCCTCCTGCTCAACACATCAAAGACTTGATTATATTTTCCTAATTTATGTTTCAACACAAAAGTATATCCCTACAAGAAACAAACCTACCTTGCATGCATACTATTCAACTTCTTTGTGTATTCACATACTTCAAAGCCTCATGATCTGTAAATAGTATAAATTCCTTCGGCACTAGATAATGCCTTCAATGTCATAATGCGCGTACAATTGCATAAAGTTCAGCATTATAAGTAGAATGCTTTGTGCTTACCTCATTTAATTTCTCACTAAAATATGTTATTGGCTTTCCTTATTAGCTCAACACAACACCTATTCCAATAAATGAAGAATCAAAATCAACCTCAAATACATTGTTAAAATCCAATAATGCTAAAATTTGTCTCTCTGTAATATTTTTATTCAAAATTTCAAAACCTTTTGTGGCTACTCTAGTCCATGAAAATTCTTTCCCTCTCATGGAAACTGTTATTGGTGCCATAATACTACTAATTTTTTAATAAATTTTATGTAAAAAGTTGCTAAACCATGGAAAATTTTTACCACTATAATACTTTTTAGAATAGGCCACTCAATAATTGCTTTTATCTTTTATTCATCCATTTTCTCACCATCTATTGAAACTACAAATCTCAGAAATACAAAACTATTCTGAATAAACTTTCAATCCTTCAAATTTGCATACAACTTCTCCTTAACAAATCCATTACCATTCTCAAATGTTGTAACTGTTCTTCTTTAGTGTTACTGAATATAAAAATAAACAACCACAAACTTAACAATATATTTTCGTAGCACCATATTCATCACCCTCATAAATGTGCTAGGTGTACTAGATAATCTGAATGGCATGACCATCCACTCATATAAGCCATTGCTAGTCTTGAATGTAGTTTTACAATCATTTCCTTCAGAAATTTGAATTTGATAATAAGCACTCCTTAGATCAATCTTGGTAAACTATTTTTTCTCCTACAAGCACATTCATCATATCATCTAAATGAGATATAACAAACCTATACTTTATTAGAATTTTATAAATTTCTCTACTATCCACACACATTCTCCATCCTGCATCTTTATTTGGAGTTAGTGACACTGACATTCCACATGGACTCATACTCTCCCTTATTACCTTCTTCCTTACCAATTGAGTAACCTATTTATTTAATTATGCATGTTCTCTTGGACTCATCCTATAAGTTATTTGATTGGATAGAGTTGATCTTGGAATCAAATCAATGTGATGTTAAATATCTCTCTTCGGTGGTAAACCATTTGGTAACTCATTAGGCATAACATATGTATATTATTTCAACACTCTTGCTACTTTTATTGGTATTAGCACCATTTCTATTTCTTCATTATTTGCTACTAATACATAACAATACCATGTTACCTTCATATCTTGGATAAATTATTTAATAGAGAGCATAGTTTTTTTCTTCTCTTCCTCTTTAATAGGTACCAAAACTACATTTATACCACCTTTCCAAAGAGTGTATGTATTCTTTGCTCTATCATAAACTACTTTCATGTCAAATTGTCATGATCTCCCTAATAACATATGACATGCATCTATCGGAATAACATCACACCATATTTCATCATTATAAGTTTTCCCTATAGAAAACTTCATTAAACACCTTTTATATACTGTAATCTCATTCCCTTTCTTAAAAAATGAAATCCAATAAGGGTTCGGATGATTTTCACATTGAATATTTAGTTTCTCTATCATTTCTTTAAAAACCATATTTTCACAACTACCACAACCTATAATTAATTTGCATACCTTTCCACCCAAAGTACATCTTTTTTAATTTTTTTTATCACAATCATGCATCACAACCTTCTTTATTTCAAATGAGTTCCTTCCTCAGAGTGATTATGGTTCTTTTGATCATGGGATTCTCTCCAACATCTACTAATACAACTTCAGTATTTTGTTCTTCTATTTTACTCTCAACTAGATTTACTCTAGGGTAATCTTCTTGCCTCCTTTATTGATCTTGATAGTTTGAACACTCAAATTCTATGTGCCCTTCTTCACCACATCTATAATAGACATAAGATTTGTGTCGATTCAAAAACCATCCTCTAACATAACCGTAACCTCATCCTCTCTGAAATCATCTTCCTCTTTGTTGGTATTGGAACCCTTTCTTATTATCATCTTGTCTTTCTATACCACATGATGATTCACATTTATTGGCATTAAAGCCAAATTTAAGGGTATTAAACCCACCTCATCCCCTTATTGGAGGGTATCCACCTCTTCTTTGAGTAGTAGATGTCCTTTTAAAATTTAGTCTATTTTGTTTTTCTTCTACCTTCAAATCTAATTGATAAGCCTCCTCCATGTTAAGTATTATATGCATGCCTAATTCATCTCGAATAGAAAATTTTAAACCATTTACATACCTTTCATCCATCTTCTGTTCTATTTCAACATGCTCCACTTGTATGAAAAGATTATAAAATTCATTTGTATACTCTTGTATACTATGATCTTTTTGACTCAAATTCTAAAATCTTCTGTATAGGGTTTATGCATAATCCATAGGAAGAAACTTCTCCCTCAGCTTCTTCTCCATATTTTTCCACGTATTAATATTCTCTTTACCTTTTCTATATCTCTCTTTCTACAAGTGGTCCCACCAAATCATTTATTCAATTTCATGTATGCAAACTTTACCTTCTTGTCTTCTCTTATAGTCCACTTGAAAAACATCTCACTATTATTCAACCAATCTATCAACTCCTCTGATTTTAAAATACCTCGATAATATGGAACATCAACCTTGATTCCTCCATTTATTCCTTCTAAATTTGAAACCATCCTCTCTTCCATCGATGGTTGCTACTCTTTCTGCTCTTCTTCTTGTTGAATTTATTCATCATGATTTGTGTCTCCTCATCACTGCCTTGTCTTTTCTACTGATTAGTGATAACCTTTGTTAATTATTGAAATTTAGTCTGTATCTCTTATATAGTCTGATTCATCTATGAAACACCTCCTCATCCTCTTACCATTATTTACTCCTCCAAGATTTAAACTTGCTCTGATACTTGATAATGAAGCCAAAAACTAACAAAAACAAGAAAATTACCAATCAACCAAGATATTGAAACAATAATTAAAATTGATTTGTAATGATTGTTTGAAATAATTACAAACCAAACCCATGATTAAATAATCTTCAACTTAGATTTAGAGTTGACATGCAAAAATTCTCAAAAAACTAACATCTAATTTTAGTAGCTGCTATTTTTAGTAAGTCATGCATGGAAGTGCTTGAAAGTTTTAAAATATTCTAAATTATTTTAAACACTAAAAGTAGCCTATGGAATGAAATTCAATTGAATTTGACTTTTAATTCTAAAAATATATAATTTATAAACATAGAAAAATCATAATTTTTTTTATTAAACTAAATTTTTTGACCCTATTTTTTCTCTATCACCTAACCTTGGATTTATAGGGGTAGTCTGTTGAGGAGAAACAACTTGTTTCTTACTTATCAGACTATACTCTTTATTTTAATAAACTACTACATTATTTAGCAGCTACATATCCTCAAATGAAGGAATTCTCACACATTTCTTAATCATCATTGATCAAGAAAATTAAAAATCATGATTGCAAAATTCATATGCTTATGTCATTTTAACATCATAAATAATTTAGAAGTTAGGACACATACCTTTTTTAATGCAATCCAAAACTTATCAATAGTGGTAGCACTTAAAAATTTCATGGAGGCAAATATTTTACTTCAGGATACTTGATAATCAAACATTAAAACCTCATCATCTTTAGATGTAGATTCAGGGTCCTATACATCTTCACAAATCTGTTGAGCAAGGTCGTCAAGAGGATGGAGAAGAAAAAACATATCACACAAATAAATGTGAAGGTCATAATTTATATTGTTCACTTTGGAATTCAACAAATCTAGAACTTTCTTTCTAGCTCCTTTATCTTTTTTCTATCATTTCTTTCATCATGGGTAGGATTCTTCCGTCTATCATAATCTCTAATGTGGAAAGGGGGTGTCCCTTATGCTTGATTCAGATTATAATTTATCCCCTAAATTATAGATCCATGAATGATCCAAAACATAGAAGATTTTCCTGAAAGATAATTCAAGAAACAAGAACAACATAATTTTAATAATGCTATGTCTGAGAAGAGATGTTTTATTGATCAAATTTGTAGACCCAAACATATGCCTATCTCTAAGAAGAGATGTTTGATTTCCATTTAATTTTTCATCTTCATTTAAACACATTTTGAAGGTATGGGGAGGATATGGAAGGTCACCAATCTAAAGTGAGATTAAGTGGTTTCACTTTCATGATTTGCAATAATACAAAATTTGAGAAATTACTATTTCTAGAAACATACTATTTTTAGATTGCACTACTAAAATAGAAATTTATGGTACTTTCATTTGGTTTTGGGGGGTTAAAACCTATTTAATGGAGCTCTATGCCATCTCATGGTGTTCCCCTCATTCTTATCTTTTCAACGGTTCAAATTGGGAGTCAAATGGAGGTATGGTGCAAAAGTTATGGCTCCTACATGTTCTACCACCAATTAGCGTAGAACCATCACCTGAATTATCACCTAAAATATTACTTAGATTGGTCCTCCTTCCATGAGATGTAATGGTCTCCATTTCATCGAGATCTATCCTCAAGTGTGGCAGTTGTATTTTGATTTGATTCTTGATGCATACTTAGAATGGACTATGCTTTATGGAGCTATGTAGGGCCCGATTGCTAACAATTTCTATTTGATTATCAGTCTATGGATTGAAGGCTGTAAAATTATTTATCTCGTTATGTATTTTCTTTTATTATTATTATTTTGCATAGTGAGGGTGGCAACATCAACCCTTTTGGATTCCTATGGCTTGACAACCATGACAATGAATTTCTTGGCACTAATCAGGGAGACAGAAGTAGATTGTGGTGCCTCTAGTACCCTGTAGCACCATGTTCTAAGAGTGAGGGTGATCCTTCAAGTTTTTGATTCATAGATTCCATGTCGATCATACATGAATAGCTGACCAAAGAATAAATCATAAACATCTAGATTGACTACATCACATAAGAAATCATATTAGAAATGTTTTATTGCATACGAGAGAAGACATTGGTGGTTGACATGAAGGTTTCTCCTTGGACTCAACCATCCAATACTGTATGCCTTTGGGTGAGGTGTCATGGATTAATTTAGGCTTTTCACAACAGTAGTAGATATTAAATTCTTTTAACTCCCACTATAAAGAATAAAATGCAGAGGCTTACCTTTCATCCATAACATAGAGTGAAACAACTTTTCCTTGTCATCTGCCCTCTACTCATGGATCCAAGATGAAGCAATGATGGTATTGGGCTCAACATATATAATCTCTTCTTCATATTCTTTGATTATAGGGTGTGTATGAGATAGAATAGTAGATGTTGAGGATTATGACTCAAAAAGTAGGGACTTGATGGCTTGATATTCTTCTTTGGAGTGCATTCTAGATTTCTAGTAATCACACCATTTCTTAGTCTTCCCTTCCTTTTTCTTCCAATTTTGGCCTCATGGTTGACCTTCTTTGTCACTTTTCTATTTTGTAGGCTGACTCTTTGTATTCATTATTCCATTCTTCTACTTAGTTTTCACTATGAAGTTGTACGCCTCACAAAGGGTTTCCAGATTGAAGAGTTCCATCTCCAACCATATATACCATTGTATTCCACCATGATATTTGATAACCTTGTGTTTCTCACTTTCCTGGATGCCTAATCTCATAGATAGAGAGTGAGTGAAAAATGTTAGTGTAATCTTAAATAGACTATTCCTTATCTTAGCAAAGTTGTTTCCACTCTATATATAGATCATCATATGCTCTAATGGGGTAGTATTCTTTCTTTGCATCATCTGTGAAATCATCCCAAGTAGGTTCCACCTCAAGGCCAATATCATCCATACTAAATCTCTTCTTGTACACTTCTCACTAATTTTTGATAGGCAATGATGCTTTCAAAAGAGTAAAAGTGATCTTCTCTTTATCGATGAATTTATTTATAAAAGAATAGGAAGTCAATTGATCTAACTAATTTTATACTACATCAACATTTATTTTGCCTTAAAATGTAAGGATATGAAAATTCACCTGAACCTTGAAGAGTGTTGGGGCACTAAAAGAATGTGGGAATGCAGATGAGGAGCCAAAATTTGCCATCAACATTTGTTGGAAAATTTGGGATAATTATTGTAGCATTTATGCTTGTTGATGTTATAGGGCTTCATTAACCATTTCCTTGAAAGGATCAGATGTCTCAGTATTATCTGCCATTTGAGGTCATTTAGAGTGAATATGTGGATAGTTTGGAAGCTTTGTTATTTTCCACCCAAGCTTCTTATAGCTTGACCTCATTATTGGGATCATTCACTCTAAAGATAAACCACTCTAATACCATTGATCCAAAACTAAGAATACTTGGTTGAAATATAATTCAAGAAATAAGAACAACACAATTGTAATAATTCTATCTCTAAGAAGAGATGTTTTATTGATCAAAGTTGTAGACCTAAATATATGCCTATCTCTGAGAAGAGATGTCTAATTTATATTTCAATTTCCATCTTTGTTTATACACATTTCAAAATTATGATAAGGATGTGGAAGGTCACCAATCTTGAGGAAGATTAAATAGTTTGATGTCCATGATTTACAACAATACAAAATTTGAGGAATTACTATTTTTAGAAACATATTATTTATAGACTACACTATTAAAATTGAAATTTTAGACACTTTCACTTGGTTTTTTGGGATAAAAACCTATCAATAAGATCTCTATACCATCTCATGGTGTTCCTCTCATTCTTAGCTTTCCAACGGTTCAAATGGGGAGTCAAACGGAGCTATGGTGCAAAAGTTATGGCTCCTAAAAGTTCTTCCACCAATTAGGGTAGAACCATCACATAAATTATCACCTAAGATGTTGCTCAGATCAATGAGGTAAGCCCTTCTCAGATCTAGCCAACTTGTATGATATATCCTTGGTAGTGGAGATTAAGGTCTTCAAAGTCTCCTCAAGCTTGATTGTTTTAGTGGACTGAGTTTTTTCAAGATTGATTAAATTTACATCAACTCACTTGTTCAAAGGTTTACCCATAACCTTTATGTTGTTTTCAATTTTGATGGCCATATTAAATGTCAGTAATTAGTTTTTAGGATCCTTGACCCTTAATTAATATACAACCTTCCTTTCAAAGACATCATAATATTTAATCAGGTAATGTATATGACTAGGTCTAATATTTTTAGGTAGCCTCATCATAGTCTTGTTGAATCACATATTAAAATCTTGTGTACACTCATTAAGGTTCTTATTTATGTTTTCAAATTATATAAGAAGGAACCTAGGATCAATCCTATCGCTATACTATATTTATAAAGAATTCTTTATTTCTTTCCATGAATCTATGCATCTATGGGGAAGGGAATTGAATCACTCATGAGCATTTTCTTCCTACATGTGCACAAACAACTTAATGCAAACATCCTGATGCTCAACCTCAAAATCATCAATGATAATAGGGAAATCCCTAAAATGATAATTATCAGTCACTACATTATTCCCTTGAAACTTAGGAATGTGGTTCCTTACTTCATTGGATACTTCGTTGGGGTAACCCTCCATTTCATCAAAATTAATAGGTATAAATATAGGAATATTGAATGCAGGATGCTCATTCTCATCTTAATCCCTATGCCTTATGATTGGGTCAATGTTAGGTTCGAGATCAAATGATAAAGTGTTGTGAGGGGGTGATTGAGGTAGACTTGGTGGATCAAATATAGGACGAGATTTAGCTAGTTGAAAAGGTGCTAGGTAATAAATTGGACTATAAGTCTCTAAGTTATTAGGAGAGCTATATAATATTAAATAATAGGAAGTTTAAGCAACAAAAGTTTAGGTGTACCAAATTATTGATAGTCAAAACACTTCTTTGCTATAGAACTTTGTCCTTCAATTGGCCTACAAACTTGTCTCCTTTTATGAACACAAGAGGGTGAAACAAGCTACTTTGATGAGTTACCATTGAAGCATGATATTAGTCCTAATTTTACAAGTAGGAGAATGCTCACAACTAAAATAAGATATTTAAATGGAAACTAATATTTCTTGAAGCCAGATGATATGTTGCAGTCCCCACTAAAAGGAAACTTCTAGAATATAATAGACTACAAACATTCAGTGATACATAATTACACTATATGTTATTGAAGTCAGTGACGAGATATAATAACAAAGAGATTGAAAAAAATAGATTCACATTCAAAGGAAAAATCACTTTACAACATGAACAAATTTACAACCCTAATAATAAGAAGCTCAAAAAAACTAAGTTTATGAAATCTTTCAAGTTGCCAAAACTGTCCCTAATGAAGTGATACATAGTTGATGGCCGAAAATAGTAAATCACACTCAAATAAACTCAACTTTATAACACATGGGATAAATAAACTTTGTCTAAAAATATGCAACTAAGATTATTGAATTAGACACTCCAATAAAAAGAACATTAGAACATAAACTTATACAACCCTTTGCAAGAGTCCCCGGTAACACAAGTGCTAAGGTATCGATGTTTAAATCACTAGAAATGGTACCAGTGAAGTGTGGGTACTCTTAACGGATAAGATATGAAATTAACACAAAAATATAGGTGTAAAACTTGATAAAACTTAAGAAATATAGCCCTCTATAAGAGTCACTTGCAACATAAGTGACCAAGAATTGATGTTTAATCCTAGGTGACAACACCATTTATGTGTTGGTTCCTAGTTCTAAACCTTTTGCACTCATCCTTGCACACTTGGATAGTATGGAAAACAATGATGAAAAACTGATAAATTTATCATTGTATCTAAGGGAGGGTTTAGCATCATGGTGGAAAAAACATAGACAATGTTTGAAGGATACTGACAAAGAGTATAGTTACCTCCCTGCTACTTTTGGACCAAGGTGAGAGGACCTAAGGGATAGGTTGCTCACATGGAGGGATACTATAGTTAAATCTCCATGGATATTATTGGCATGCACAAAACACAAATTTATCTAGGGCATAACAAAACTTATTCACTCCACTTGGTAAGAGTTGTCTCACAGAACAAACAAATGCTCCAGGCCAAACACATGCTACTAAAGATAAATGGGGATGTGATTGAAACCTTCTTTTATAAATAAATTTTTTGAACACTCAAGTCCAAATGGGATATTAGAATATTAGGATTCAAAGTGAAAAGTACAAACAAATTTTATATATGCAACTTTTACGCATCTGCAAGCAAATAACACTTAAATAAGTCAACATGGTGTATTATTTGCTGGGTAGGATAGGATAGGATGAGTTAGGTAGTTATAAAAGAGTGGTGTGGTGGTTTTAAAAAAGTAATAATTCCTTCAATAGACATTAAATCATTCATTTTCAATAAATGTATAAAAATAAAAGACAAGCTAAGGAAGCTATCATGAATGAGTTGCATCCATTGGTTCCAATACAACACAAATATTCAAACGATTCTTAAAATTGTAAAGCATACACTGCAAGTAGATATTCAAATGATTTATCATATCAAATACATACATTTAGTGTGCACTTAAAAGGTTATCAACTACACATTTCCAAATCCAAATGCAAAAAGGAAATTACAATTTAGACCTATGCCCACAAAAACTGCCACCATTGATAATCATAAACTATATACCCAATCAACAGAGCAAGTAAAATATATTACAATATTTTATTGATAAGATACAACACAAATCATAGTTATTTTACATTAAATTGAAAGCAAATATTACATACATCATTGTTCACAATATGATAATGGGGGGAAGCATGGTGAGTTTGTTCTTGAATAGTGGAGACATATACATGTTCTCAGAGCTTACTAATGGTTGTACAACTACAACCACCTTAGCAAGAGAAATAAAATACACACTGCAAATATCTTAAAACTTGAAAGAGCCTAAGACCTAAGAAATCCAACAACAACCTTGAAAAGAGGACAAGCCCTATTTTTATTCAAATTTATGACCCAAAATATTCTAGTAATATGATTTAGCTAAAATATGCCCTTTGTCATGCTTAGGATCTCATGTTTTTGAAAGAGAATGAATCAAGCAACTACTTGTCCATGTCATGATGAAGTTTGTTAACAAACCCTTGCTCTCCTTGACTCAAAATCCATTGTAGCTGGGTTTGAGGGAGAATATTAACTTGGGAGCCAAACAAACTCCTTGTCCTCTTGTGTAACCGCTTGGCTATGCCTTCAACTAATCATTTGGATAGATGGAAACTTCAAGACAACTTCCCTTCTTCTTGTGCAAACCATAGAATGATCCATGCTTTCTAATGATTTTAATGGAATACTCCATTTGTGATAGAAACAAGGAAGGATCCATGGTAGTTTGAAAAATCTCCTTCCAATGGCCCACCTTGGCCTCACAAACCCTGAAACATTTCTCTTCTATGGAGTTCTTCAACACAAGCAAAATATTAGAAATGACAAGACTTTTCTTGTTTTTACCCTTGGTGCTTTTTATTTCAACATTCTTTTCCACATTTTGATTTTTCCCCTTTTGAATTTTTGGGGTTGACACCAAACTTTATAATGCTTGAGTGCATTATTTTACCATTTTTTTCTTTATGAAGAACTTTGGGTCCCATATGCAAATTTGCACCTTCTTTATATGGAGAGATTTCAGAACCGAAGTACAACTTTACAAGTTGGCAGAAATCCAGAAGTTAGCAGCATGTTTTCAATTTATAATTTCACAACTTGCATTTTGGAGTTGTAGTTCCCCTCAAAAGTTTCACCATGGACTTGGGACCTTCAAGTGCAATTTACAATTTTCAAAAAAGCAAATTTGCATTTGGCATTAAAAGTTTCGCTTTGCCTTCTAACAACATGTTGACTTGTAGGTGGAAGACATCTAAGTGTAATTTGCAAATTGCACATTTGCAAATATAGAGAATGGCATCCCTCCATGAAATTTCTTGTAGACCTCCATTTGAGTTGACTTGTTCCAGCTTCACTCCAACTTGGTTTAGAAATATCGAGCAAAGCCAGACGTGGGTCTCCAATCATTGCTATCTACACTGGTAATTTGCATTTGTATAAACTTGTTTCCTAATCAATGCAATAGATTCAACAAGGCTGCTGTCTTTCATGTTTGTTGGTTCACATTCTTCAACTCGGTCTAATGGAAATGAAGCAATTTCAATAGCTTGTTTTTCTGGACATTTGAAGATAATGTAGGCAGAGTACTATTTTCATGAGATACAATTCCTCTAGCCAACTGAATTTCTTATGTTTTCAACTATTCTGCTGGCTGAGTTCATAAGTCCATTTGTAAGGTATCAATGTCTATAATCCTAGGATGTTCAACCTCTTTAGTTTCTGGAAATGATGGTGTTGACATCAAATCTGATGTACATTGTACTACCTTTTTCTTCTTCTCAGTTAATTCATTAAGAATTATTGCATTGCTCTGGAAAAGGGGGTTGCTATCATTTTAAATGGGCTTGCTGTGCGCTGTAGTTTCACCATATGAACAGAAAGTTTATGGTCTAGAGTATCATCTTTAGAATTATCACCAGTACTATTTACCAGAACCATTTTGATTCCAACTTGTTGGCGTTTATGTCCAATATCTTGATCCATATTTTCCACAGATTTTCCAAATAGCATAGCTTTTGGCATGTTAGAGCGGTCCTGTCCATTTACTTTTCCAACACACAAAGATAGACATTCTTTATTTTTCAAATAATACAACTTTATGATTTCAGACTGCAAAGACATCATTTACACCCTCATCCATATGTATAGAGCCATTTCCCTGCATTCTATTTTCAAATTCCATGCTAGAAACATGTACAACAGTAACTGCTAGAGGTCTAGAGATCTTTTGTCCATTCTCGCATACATCATCATATTTTATCAACTTCTCCAATGGGTTAGACACAATCATATGTTTAAATTCCATGGGTTTCTGATCAGCTGTACAAGCTTTATTGGAATTTTTCTTCACACTTTAGGAGTTCTGCAATTCTTCATTTGTTTTTTAGAATCTTCCATTCTGTAGTGTGGAAGCATAATTTCTTTTACGAATCCACTGAAAGATCTGTACACTGGTTAAGATGATCATGGATGATCACTGAGGATAGGGCTTCCTCACAAAGAAATTTCAATAGGAAAAGTCGCTCTTCCACACTAAGTTGCCAGCACTCCTTTTCCGCCTATGATACAGCTAGTTTTCCTCTAGACTCAGAAAATGCACGCGTTACAGTATTTTTGAATTCATTTTTGTACAAAGTTTCATTTAGCATCTCGGGAATAGGGGAAGACACTTCCTGTAATGCATCTTGACATTTTAAATAAGAGGGACAATACCAGTTTCCTTCTGGAATTTTTGCCAGTGGAGGGTTTCAGCAATATGTATGGTATTCTAAATCACAAGTAGCACAAAATGGCACGCTATCATAATATTTATCAATTCAACATACTTGGCACACACCCTCTTCCCAAGGAGCTTTAGCAGGTTCAACAATTTTTCTAGCGCTATCCACAATAATCTGTCTTAATTATTTTTAACTTGTGCAATCACAGTATTATTCGCTCATTTCAAGCAGACTAAGCATCTATTTTTCATTAAGTGACTCCAAAGTTTTTGAACGTGATTCAACAAGTTGTATCAGATCGGAACGAGAATGACAGGCTGTGAGAATGTTATTACAAACCTCTCGAACATCTGCTAAGAAAATATCATGTGAATCCCCATTTGTGGGGATGGTTCCAATTTTTTTGGTTACTTGCCGACCCATCATGCCTACATTACTCATTCTTATCTTCCCTAAAAATTTAGATTGAACATAATCTATTTCATCTTCACATGATGCAACTACAGATCCCTTGCTTCACATTTTTCAAAACTCTGCCCAACACCTGGAGTGTCATTATTTAGAGTATGGCATTGTTCATATGCACCATCTGGAGTGTCATCCCTTTCAAACTACCATTTGACTAATTAAAGGCACGTGGCGATTTTTTTTTAAAACATTGAATCCTCTTTCGAAATCCAAAAATTGGCTTGAGAAACTTGTCTACAATTTGGAAGTTGAAAACTTGCGTTCTTGTTTCATTTCTCCGCCGTTCACTATTGCCGGCCTTTCCATGTGGTCAACAACTTTATTACGGGATCCAAAAACTGGCGTGTATTTTACAATATTCAAACTTGCATTTTGCTTTTCCACTTAATTTCTCTGCCTGCTCTCCTTTGCTGACTTGGCATGTATGACGGGTTTGGTAGATTGAGAAGCAAATTGTAACTTTACAATTTCCAAATCTCCATTTGAGTTAAGAATTTCTATCCAATGTTTGTTGTTCTTTCTTTTTTTTCCACACGTTTCATACTTGTCAATACAGGCTTCGGGTCCTCAGACGCAATTTACACATTGTATTTTTGATATTTGCATTTTGCATTCTGTAAGTGCTTTCCCTACTGAGTTTCCTGTCAGGAATGGGAACTTGTGATGCACATTGCAAATTGCAATTTGCCTTGGAAGCTCCGCCGTTTCATTTTGCATGGGACCACACATTAATCCCTTTTTTAAAACATTGTTTTATTTGTTTGACCGTTCTACGTGGACAGGTCATTTATGGCGTGGGATCATATTTTGAAACACTTTTATTTCCATGTGGGTCTTACCAATGGCGTGAGCTATTTTGGAATTCTGCAACCATTACTCCAGTGTGGACCTCATTGCAAGCCCCTTTAAAACATTGGTGTTGGTTTGAATATCTACGTGGCCTCTTTAAACTTCCCACATTGACTTTGCCCATGACATAATTTAAAACTCTGCTTTGATTTTTGACCTTGGTGAAACTTTCACCTATCCATCTCTCCATGTGGACAATAGAGTGATTGGCTTACACATTGAAATTTGCCCTTTTGATTTTGAGCTGCGGGTTTGGGAGGTTAATAGCAACTTGCAACTTGTAATTTGAGAAAGTGTTTTTTACAAGTTACTTTTCTTACCGAGATTTATCTATCGGTAATGGGAACTTGGGAAATAATTTGCAAGTTTACAACATGCAAAATTGTAACTGTTTTCAAAATCTCTACCACCTTATTTTTTTTTCAATAGAAATATCATACTCAACATTATTTGATGTTCTCACCTTCATTTAGATCACAGACCTTAGAATATCATTAAAACATAAAAATGTTAAACATTCGCTGTAACCGGGAATGCATGAGGTTTTTACAAGGCAAAAGTGGGATTTTTATAATCTTGACTATGGAAGTGAGGAATCGGATGATCTGGGTGAACACATTTGCAAATATAAGGCAACAATTAAACATTCAAGCATTAATATTCAGAAACAAGGCACAAATTGTAAACATAGAATATAAATGTTGGTTTTTATTAAGAAAAAAAAGCCACATTCTAATACCTAAAAATTATACTATTTACACTTTAAATATTATATATTACTTTTATTTATTTATTCAAGTAGCATGAGCAATTTATCTTATATTTAAATGAATGTGTTCTAAGAATATTAGTTATTGAAGCACATTTGTTCTTCGTTGTTAATGAATTCAATTTATTAGTTGAAAGATGATTCAACTTGACGTTTTGTGCTCTCCCTACACGTCTATATCAAAAGACTCCATGTCTTTATCACTATTATTATCATCAATATCATCTTTCACCATGACCTATGCCTTAACAATGATTTCTACATTTAGTCACTTTTAAATAAAATCACAACACTCCATGCAACCATTTTATATGTAAATATCGGCTCATGGGATTTATTAATCTCTTTGTCTATAATCAAAATATTAACACTAATGAACTCTAAATATTTGAAATTTAATATAATTTCATATATCATATAAATATGAATAATGTATAAAATATAAATTATTTATATATGATAATGTATAAAATATAAATATAATTAATATGAATAATAGATATAATATAAACTATTACTACATATATTAATAATAATTATTATTTAATAAAATATATATTGGCATTAATATACAATTACTTAATAAATATAATATAACTATTATTTGTAATGTAATATATTATATATTATAGTAAATATTATATGTTATGTTATTAAATTAATATGTTATGATTTAATATTTTATTTTAGATAATATTATGTTATTCAAGTAATTGATTACACACACACACACACACACACACACACACACCATTGTAGTGTTAGGAGAAAGTTTACAAAAGTTGGTAGGGATTCAAACCTAACTCCATCATACAACTTAAAATTGGTAGCACTTATATTGGTAATGATAGTTTTACCTCTCCTCCATTTACTAAATAAAGAGAAATGTTCATTAATGTTACGAATATAATTGTTGTTGTTGGTATTACTGAGAGAGATAATGGAAAAATATTGGAAATATTTGTATGCATATCTATTTATATATGAAACCCTACATCTATATCTATTTATATATTGCAGTTTTAGCTCATCATGAATTATTTCACCACTTCAATTAATTGTATGGTCTTGCCCTTATCTACCACTTATTTATTGCTCAAGTTCACAACAGAATATGATGTCACATCAATGCACAACTCATTGTCATGTCATATGAAGTAAAATTGTACCATCTTTTCTACCATCACCTCCACTAGAAACATAAAATTATTGTTACTTTATTATTCATGAAATGATTCCAATGTTCATTAGTTTTATGTGCATTACTCCTATTGATTTACAGTTTTTTAGTTACAAAATTTTACTTTACCAAGAAATTAATTATATCCTTTTTGGCATAACCTCGTATTAATGGAACATCTACTAATAAATTTATTTATTTGTATTGGGTATGCATTGATAAAATATTTGGACCAAATAACATGGATATGATAATTTCAGAAACTTTAGATTTATTTATTTATATTGAGCATGAGCTGATTAAATTGCTAAGATTACATAGTGGATTAAATGAATTGCAATGAAATTAATTTGATTGATAATAAAATAATTTATCAAAAGAATTTTATGATTATATCAATCAATCATATCATATCTGATTAAAGCCTCTAGAATTTTAGTTGTTTTCCTATTAATGGAGATCCACTTCTTTATCAGACTAGCTAGGCCAAGTCCTACTTTATGAAGTTTACTATTAAAATCCTCCAATTGTCTCTTATTCTTTCTGATTGAATCAGATAAATGGGCCTTCCATATTTTAGAATATTCGACAACATCCCTTTCATAACAAATAATACATTTGGGGTTGTTTAATATGAACTAAAGAGGAAGATCCCTTATGAAGATTATAAAATTATGTCTTGCATAGGAAGGGATGGAAGGAAGCCAAGGAGAGTCTATGGTTGGGTATTTTTTGGGGGAGTCCTCTACATAAGACCCTCCTAGTGGGACATCTTTACCATAAATTATCTCACCATGCTTGACAAGCAAGAAAATAAGTCATTAGTGGATGTTGGCATTTGCTTCATTAATTTAAAAATTAAAGAATGTGATTTATAAAGACTTCATTAAGTAATAGGGTAGACTAATTTTATAACCTTGAAAATGGTTAAGAAGCAAAAAGTGGTTTGAAAAGATAAGATTAAATTTACCTTCCAAAGTAAGGTATTTTATGATTTCATGGCACAGAAGGACTATTTCAAATAATTTGGACTTTTACCCACTAAAGTGGAGTGGAGAATTTTTTTTTTCAAAAATATATATATATATTTTTATATTCCAAATAAATTAGACTATTTGAAACCATTTGGACATAGATCATTTTGAATGAATTTGGCTATTTCACATAATTTGGACTTATACCCACTAAAGTGGAATGGAGAAAATTTTCTACAAAAATGTTTTTTCTATATTAAAAATAAATTTGACTATTTCAAACTATTTTGGGCATAGATGACTTTGAATAAGTTGGGTTATTTCAAATAATGTGGACTTATACCCACTAAAGTGGAGCAGAGAAAATTTTCTCCAAAAATAATATTTTTTATATTCCAAATAAATTAGATTGTTTCAAAGCATTGTGGCATAGATTATTTTGAATAAATTAGGTTATTTCGAATAATTTAGACTTACACCCACTAAAGTGGAGTGGATAAAATTTTCTTGAAAAATAAATTTTCTACATTCCAAATAAATTAATTTGGACTTGTACCCACTAAAGAGGAGTGGAGAATACTTTCTTCATAAATATGTTTTCTATATTCCACATAAATTATATTATGTCAAACCATTTAGGCACAAATCATTTTGAATAGATGGGACTATTTTGAACACATGGCACCATTCTAGGCCTTTAGATTGATTGATCCCATGACGTAACTTCTATTTAATAGGCCATTTACTCATGTAATTAATTAAATTAAAGGTGTCTTTAAAGAGATTCCTTGAAGGGTCTTATTGTACCTTCAAGGGTTCTCCTAGAAGAAACCTTAAACATGCCCATGATTGTAATTTTGTTCTATTGTTTGTGTGTGTGTGTGTGTGTGTGTGTGTGTGTGTGTGTGTGTGTGTGTGTGGACACATAGACACATAATTACTTCTTCTCATAATAAGCAAAGGAGAAAAAGATATCCTATTAGTTTTTCATCTTAGAACCCTATTAGTAGAATGAAATAGAATAATAAATAGGCCTAAAGGACAAATTATAAATGAAAACAAATAAGCAATTGGTTCATATACTAATATATTTCCATTTGATGTTTATTAGGGTTACTTAGTCATCAAAAATATGTGAGGTTTGATTCATAATCATTGAATTTTGCAACCAAGATGACATATAGACTAAAAATACATTATATTTACATTGTTAAGGTTTGCATGAGTCTAAGGTAACTAACTCAGCATCAAAAAATAAATTTAATGAGAGAAAGACTTGAGAATTGTTTGTTGTTTATTTGAAAGATATTCATGAGTAGGTATCATTATACTAATGGATCAACTTAGGAAATTTCAACATAAACTAATGGATTATCCACTTGCAAGGGGATTAGCTTCAAAAAGTGGACCTAATTTAATACTTTCAAAGTATCTCCAACATTAAATCAAATTTCACTTAACGAGATCAAATTATTACTAAATTAAAACTGATAAATTTAAAATAAATAAGACTCTATTTAAAAAAATTTATAATTGATTTGTATGAAATTGATGACAATGTTTACTAGAATTATAGTTTATAATCAGTAAATACACTTGAAAAAATCATATAGCAATGTTGCATGCTTTTAAATAATTGTTCATAGCTATTGTCATGTATTTTATGCTTTTTCCCAAGAATTTGATGATAGACATCATTTTGATCTCCAATCCTTTTCATCTTTCTGAATTCCATTTCAATTATATCTACTTGACGTAACATAACTCATTTATAATTTTTGATTTGTAACACATTTTTTATAATTATAATTAATGAACACTATATTGGTAATTGAAAAATCATCTCTAAAGGTCCCTTTAAAAATAACTTCATCCAATTTCTTTATGTTTATATTAAAGGGCTTAGAATACCTTTCCCCCCAAACAAATATGAAAGTTTAACTTGTGTAACCCATGGCTTTAAAGAGTAGCCTCAAATGATTGTCCTCTATCATTGAGAAAATGCCAAACTAAGAAAAATACTGTAGTGTCACTTTAATTTTTTATTTTTTTTTGAAATGATCTTTAATTTAGCATGATATATTTTCTATTTTATAATCATTTTCTCCTGTATCATTCATTTTCATAAATTTTCTTTTGTGTGCAATAAATAAAGATTCATCCAACCCAAAAATCAATAGTTTTATAGAAGTCAATTTGAGCTCCTCTGAAATGTCTACAATTTGTTAAAAAAGAAATAAATAATTTATTACTAATATTAATAGAAATATAACATGAAAATTTTATAATATTTTTTTTTATATGTTAGATTGATCATTAATGCAATTTTGATTTGCACTTTATGTTTTAACATATAAACCTAATATATATATATATATATATATATATATATATATATATATATATATATATATATATATATATATATATATATATATATATATATATATATATATATATATATGAATAAAGGATGTGTGTGTGTGTGTGTGTGTGTGTGTGTGTGTGTGTGTGATGCACTTTTCATTTGCATTTTATATTGTAGCATATAAACACAATACATTATGCTTATATGCTACAATATAAAATGCAAATGAAAAGTGCATCACACACACGCACACATCCTCCTTTGAAATGTCTACAATTATTTTTAAAAATAAAGAAATAATTTATTACTAATATTAATAGAAACATAACATTAAAATTTTTTAATTTTTTTTTTATATGTTTGATTGATCGTTGATGCACTTTTCATTTGCACTTTATATTGCAACATATAAACATAATGCATTTCATTTCATACATTTTTATTTGCATTTCATTTTATATACATCCTTAATTATTATAAGATTCATGTGTGTGTGTGTGTGTGTGTGTGTGTGTGTGTGTGTGTGTGTGTGTGTGTGATGCACTTTTAATTTGAATTTTATATTATAACATATAAACATAATGCATTATGTTTATATGTTACAATATAAAAATCAAATCAAAAGTGCATCTCTCTCTCTCTCTCTCTCTCTCTCTCTCTCTCTCTCTCTCTCTCTCTCTCTCTCTCTCTCTCTCTCTCACACACACACACACACACACACACACACACACACACACACACACACATCCTTAATTCATATGAATTAAGGATGTGTGTGTGTGTGTGTGTGTGTGTGTGTGTGTGTGTGTGTGTGTGTGTGTGTGTGTGTGTGTGTGTGATGCACTTTTGATTTGCATTTTATATTGTAACATAAAAACATAACGCATTTCATTTGATGCATTTTTATTTGTATTTCCTTAATTCTTATAAATATATATATGCTCAGGAAAATGTAACTATAGTCATTATACATAGATTTACCTTTTTTATCCTCAATTTTGTAGCATATATATGCATATACATGTTTATAATGAATATTTATAATTTTACCATAACTTGATCATATTTTAAAACAATCCAATTTTTCCATAACTTATTTCTCATAGATGTTGATAGCAATTTAACATTGATCAACCAGTATCTATATTGTTACATTAGTAAAAGTATAAATTGTTATTATGTGTACCAATACATATTTATATGTTTACACATATCATCATAGAAAATAAAATAAGATTTACTCTAATATATACCCCTACCTCTTGTATATACCCCTAGTTCATCACATCTATCTGAATTGTTGAAGGTATAGATAAGTCTCTCCTAAATTAAGTTATTTATTTGATTTTTTAATGGCCTTCCTATTTTTTCTAAATCAATCATTTGAAATGTTGGTGCTCTTTACGAATGTCAACACATTCCTTTAATTTACTTTTTTTTTAATGAAGTATGAAATATTCAAGATAAAACTTAGTGGAATGTTGAGAAAAATTGATACCTATAATATGAGTCTAATTGAATCCATCTCTATCTAGACCCCAAAGAATGACACCTACTTTTGGCATGTAATAGAAATCATCAACACGTAGAATTTCAAAAGAGTTTTGAATGCCAGAAAAATGTTTAAGTTTTTGAATGATTAATACATGGAAATCCCCAACAATAACTATATTAATAAATGCCTAAACAAATATGTGAATATATTTTTTATTAAAATCTTCAATGAGATTCAAAAGATCAATAATTATCAAATCAACATTCACATCAATAATGAACATTACATTAAAATCTTCTAGAATAGATGTCCAAAGATGTGGGGGCCATAATGGTTATTGAATTTTTATGTATCTATCTGAATAAGCTGGCCTCCATTACTATCTAGATATTTTCAATAAGGAACTACTTCAAATAATTTGGACTTATACCCACTCAAGTGAAGTGGAGAAATTTTTCTCCAAAAATATATTTCTTATGTTCCAAATAAAAGGGACTATTTCAAACCATTTAGGTATATATCATTTTAAATGAATTGGATTATTTCGAATAATTTAGAATTATACCCACTAAAGTGGAGTGGAGATTTTTTCTTTTTTTTTTTCAAATTCTTATGTTCCAAATAAATTAGATTATTTTAAACATTTTGGACACTTATCATTTTGAATGAATTGGATTATTTTGAGTACTTTAGACTTATAACCACTAAAGTGAAGTGGAGATTTCTTTTTTCAAAAAACAAATTTCCTATATTCCAAATAAAATGGGGTGCTTAAAACCATTTGGGCATATATCATTTCAAGTAAATTGAGCTATTTTAAATAAGATAGGCTTGTACCCACTAAAGTTGAGTGAAAATAATTTTCTTCATAAATAAATTTGTTCTATTCAAAATAAATTAGACTATTTCAAAGCATTTGGGCATAGATCATTTTGAATAAATAGGGGTATTTTGAATAATTTAGACTTATACCAAAAATAAATTTTGTTTATTCCGAATAAATTTTGTTTATTCAAAATAAATTAAATTATTTGAAAACATTTGAGCATTATTGATTAAATTTGGATATTTTAAATAGTTTTAAATTATACCCACTAAAGTGGTTGGAGAATATTTTCTCGATAAATATATTTTTTATATTGCAAATAAATTAAATTATTTCAAACTATTTGGGAGCATATAATTTTGAATAGATTGGAAGGGTAAAAACTCATGGCACACTTCTAGGCCTTCATACTAATCATCAATACTTTGAAGTAGCTTTCATTTTTGTGAGATGTGGCACCGTTTGACTAGGTAAATTATGGATGAAAACATATTAAACTATCTAGTTCATCTACATAATAAAATGTCTTGATAATTATTTTTTGTTCACTAGAAATAATTTCATGAGCAAGTATAAATATACTAATTTAATTATTTTAAGGAATCTTCAATTGTAAATCAAATTGCACTTAACCAAATCAAATTAATTCTAAATTGAAATTGATTATTTTGATATTAATTGAACTATATTTGAAACAATTCAAAATTGATTTTTATGAAATTTATAATAATGTTTATTAATATAATTATAATTTATAATAAGCAAATACACTTGAAAGAATTCGGTGATGTTACATCTTTCTAAAAACTATTTCATAGCTGTTGACATGGATTTCTTGCTTTCTCCCAAGAATATGATGATTGAAGTCACTTTTATTCTCCAATCCTTTTCATATTTTTGACTTCCATTTATAGTATATCTACTTGACATAACATTAACCATTTTCAATTTTTTATTTTTAACACAATTATAAGAATTACAATCAATGAATAATGTGTTGGTAATTAAAAAATCAACCTCAAAGGTATGTTTAAAAATAAATTCATCCAATTCTTTTATGTTTATGTTGAACATCTTAGAATATCTTCTCCACAAAAAAAACATGAAATTTTAACTTGTGTAACCCATATCTTAAATGAGTATCCTCAAATGATTGTCATCTATCATTAACCAAATGCTAACATGAGAAAAAGATCGCAATGCCACCTTCAAAATTTATTTGGAATGATCTTGAATGCAGTATGATATATTTTCTATTTTATAATATTTTTTTCATATATCATGCATTTGGATATCTTTTTTTGTGTACAAAACAAATAATATTAAGCCATCCAACCCTAAAATCAATATTTTTTTAGAAGTCAATTTTAGCTACTCCTTTGAAATATATGCAATTTGGTAAAAAAAAATGAATAATTTATTAAAAATATTATACTATAAAAAATATGACATTTAAATTCTATAAAAAAAATGTTTTACATTTTACTAATAAAATGTTTTACATATTAATAGACTAGTTCTTGTTACGATTTCGATTTGCATTTCTTATTGTAAGATAAAAACATAAAACACATACAAAAATAAATACATGCTCAAGCACATTGTAACTATAATACTCATTATAAATGGATGTACCATTTTTATTACTAGTTTCATGACTTATATATACATGTATAAGTTCATATTGAATACTTACAACTTGACCATGACTTTATCGTATTCTAAAACAGTGTTTTTTTGCCATGAATCATTTCTCATAGACATTGATATAAATTTAACATTGATGAACCAACATATATATTCTTATGGTAATGAAATTATCAGTTGTTCTTATGCATACCAATACATAGTTATATGTTTATGCAACCCATCATAGCAAACAAAATAGGATTTAATCATCTAAGCCATAGTTCATTATCACTAACTTCAAATGAATATACAACTTAATCATTGAACCCCCTTCATATACTTCCAATAAAACACATCAAATTAAAAATCGTTGGTAAATTAAACATGTAAACAACATTTTAATGGGTAAACACAACCACATTTAAGTTTACACAACAATAAAATGAACCCACAGTTCCCTAACCCAACTTGATGCAAGTCTATATTTTATTATCTTCTATAATCTCTTGTCCATGAAGAAAAATTCAATTGTAATATGTTTAAAAAATTAAAGATAGTTAATATATTCTAGACTTGTATGAAATTATATAATTAAACATTTATTGAAAGGGGTTTTCCACTTTTTTTTGCCTTTTTATAGTTTGTATGGGTGCACTCTTTTGTTGAAACTTTGGTTCTTAATTCACTAAAAGGTATTATATAATGTAGTAACTAGAAATTCTTGTCATCAATTGATTTGATATTTATATTTTAAAAATGTCTATTGTTTTAGAGTTTTACCTTGTGTTGTTTTAGTGGAGGCACCAACCTACGTAACTGTGTCATGGGTGGTTGTGTTGGAGACACAAATTTTTAGAGATGCATTGTGAACTATTTTAATTGAGACATAATCGGATGAATAAATATTCTATCAGTATTATGAATTTTTGATGAATAAAAAATTATATAATTAAAAAAATATGTATGTTCTCTAGTCACCTTCTACAACTTGTGATGTGTCATGTTCATTGATATGATCTTCTGTTATTATTATTTCTTCGCTTGTATGTAATGCCAATAGTGCTACACACTAAAACATTTATAAACTATTATGCTAAAAAAAAATAAAGAATACTCATTAAATTATTATTAAGATTTTATCTTTGTAAAATGAAACATGATTATAAAATAAATTAAAAATATTATACACTTGGTGGTACTGATCGAAGTAGTTATTTTTATATCCTCTGGATTGTCAATTTTTTTTAAAATTGAACATGAAATTTTTTTTCTTCTTAAATTTTTGTTATGAAAGATAAATTTATTTCCAATTTTATATAAACACACATCAATCCATCCCCTGTATATACCCCTAGCACATCACCTACATCCGAATCATTGAAAGTAGAGATAAGTTTCTCCCAAAAAATGTTATTTAGTTCATTTCTGCATGGCCATCCTATTTTATACAAGCCAATCATTTAAAATTTTGGTATGTCTTTGTAGATGTCAAATCCTTCCTCTAATCTAAATTATTGTGAATGGATGATAAAACCTTGAAGCTGAAAATGAGTGATATCTTGATAAAAATTGATACATGTAACATGTGTCCAATAAAATCCATAAGTATATGGACCCTATAGTATGACACTCATATCCTACATGGAATGAAAAATCACCAACACACAAATCCTTGAGAGAGGTTTGGATGGTAGAATAATGTTCTAGTTTGTGGATGATGAATACATTGAAATCCCTAACATTAAGTTTTTCAATCAATACCTAAATAAATATGCAAATATGTTCTTCTTTCATAAGTTTAGTGAGATTCAAAAGATAAATAATTATCAAATAAACATTTAAACCAAGAGTGAATGTTTAACTAAAATCTTGTAAAATGGATGGCCAAATACATGGGAGCCCATAATGGTAGCTAAATCTTTTTGTACCTGTCTTTGAAAGCTGACATCCATCCTTATCTATATAATTTTTCAATATGCTTAATGAATCTTGAGATAATTATTCCCACCATTTTTTATTTTTTGAAATACCTTCAATCAGGACAAACAAATTCCCAAATGTTTTTGTCAAAATTTTATAATGCTACATTACCTCTATAAGTGTGATTGTTTGGTCTAATGACAACGTCATATCATGGTTATTGAAATAATCTATAATTTTTGATAATATGTTAATTTTTAGCTTTGTATTTTTGTACCAATTATCCATGTTTTTATACCCAGGGGTTTTAAAGAAGGAAATAGACTCTTTTTCCAATATATCCACTAGTTCTATTTTTTGTTTGTCTGCAAATCCTTAAATATTTTAAGCGCTATTGTAGCAATAAGATTTAAATCTTATTTATTTGAACTAGGTAAAGTAACACTTTTAAACAAATCAAATACCTTATTAAAAAAATCCCTAATAGACTATTTCATGAAAGAAGGCATTTTCTCTCCTACAGTTATTATGCTAAATAGTTCATTTATGTGAACAAGTGGCTATCTTATTCATGCATTTCTTCCATATTTTTCTTCCCTATTTCAATATTATTTCAACCTCTAAGTTTGATAATGTCATGTGAAAAATTATTTTTTTATACAAATGAAGCCTTATAAATTGTTTTATTGGCTTCATTATATTGGTTACATATTTTGTGCATAATCTAAAATAAACTATAAGATTTTAGAAATTTTGCCTTTCTAACAAAACATTTATTTCTCAATGATTTTAAATTGCACTCCTCTAAAATAATTTTTTATTGTCCTATAATTATATGTTGGCCATCTCTAATTTTGAACCTTGAGTTTTGTTTTCTCCATCATATCTTTTAAGACTTCTTTTGATTCAATATTACATTCAGGTTTACTTGGATCAAAAAGAATTAACAAAGCATCCTTCATTAGAACCTCATTATGTTTTATAATTGAGTGAATTATATAATTCAACCCTCTTTAATTCCTATTTATTATTTTGATATTAGCATCCCCCAATTCATAAGGCCCTATATAAATATTCAAGGTTAATTGCAAAAGAAAATATACCATGTAGAGAATTCATTGTGTCTCATCAGAAGTTTGTGTCAACAAAATTGTTCCAACCTTTTGTCCAATATTATTTTCTTTGAATAATGTGAGTACTCATATTTCATTTTTCCAATATGCATACAAATATTTTCCCCTTTTTTCTCTTATTTTTTTAATTTTTTTAATTTCATAATTGTAGGGTATCTTAAATACATGTTTGCATGGTGGCAAGTAGAAGAAGTTTTTACCCCTTATTCATGTTTTTATTTCAAAATATGTTTTATTCTAGTGATAAAATTATCTACGTCTATCAACCCTAACATTTCAAGGTTTTCATAGCTATTCAAATTAAACCTAAATGTTTCACAAGAAGGAGAAAAATTAATTTTTGTTAACTCTATTTTACTAAGTGTAAATTTACTAAAATTAGTTGTAGATTGATGGAGAATTACCTCTTATTAATTCCATACTGTCAATAGGAATTTAAGAACATATTCAATTTAATATTTATCACAAGAAATTATTATTTCAATCAGTGAAGATTATTTTCATGATGTAGCGCTAAATAAGTATATCTCTACATTCATGTTTGGCAGACTAGTTTTTTTGAAATACCTATCAGCAAGAGGAATTTTGTCACCACATTAAAATGGAAGATGTTTATGTATATTCCATTTGAGTTTTGGTATTTTAAATGATACTATATCCAAATTCTCTTGCAATGAGGCCTTCTTTTGTATTTTATCTAAACTTTCTTTGAGTGAGGCCTTTTTTTGCCTTTTAAGTATTAGAGTTCATTTTTCACCCAAAAACATTCTAAAAAGTAATTTAAATGATTCAAATATTGATATTTTGCAAAATTCAAGTTGCATATTACATCGGTTCATAATTTTATTTTGTATTTATTCAGTGATTAAATGTAAATCAATAAATGTTAATTCTAAATTAGAATACAAAATACATATTAAATCTTCATAATGTATACATTAACTCACACTTCAACTAATAAGGTTTGACCAAGCTAAAAATAAATTATGTTTAGTAGCCAATATAATCTAATGGGAAATGGAATCCAATAACATTTATTTCAAAGGAGAAAGATGAGGGGAAATATGTTTCTAATAAGTGTCAAAAATCCCATCAATAGGTACCTTCAATATATCTCTTCGGAGATACCTTTCAATCATGCACAAGAGTGAATTTTTCTTAAAAGACATCTCATAAGAGATACCTTCAAGTTAACCATGATGGTATTACAAGTAAATTTCAAGGCCCTTGAAGGAATCTCCTCGTGGATACCTCAAAATTACTTTCCTTCAGCTTGAATGTATCTCCCAATAGAACATTCCTTCACATTGAAATCACTATTGGTTGATAACTTGATTAATTAAATGGATTTCTAATATTTGGGAGAGCCCATATTTTAGGTCCTCCTATGCACATGCTCTTTTTACCTTAATTAAAATTAACATATTTCCCTATTATGTTAATAGTTTCAGATCCATATAATTACCTTGTTGTACCTTTAAAATTTTCCTTTACCTTGATGGTCATTTTAATATCTTCAAGGTATCTCTTAGGAGATACCTTCAAGTTACCTATGAAGGTATTACAAGGCCCCTGAAGGAATATCCTATTTGATATCTCAACATTGAACTTACCTAGTCCTATTGAGGTTTGTAATATCTTCAAGGTGTCTCCTAGGAGATACCTTCAAGTTATCCATGAAGGAATCTCTTAGTGGATATTGTTGATGCCTAAAACTCTCACTCTCAAATAAAATTTTTTTATGGAAATTTGTATAGATGTTGGATGTAATTATGATCTATTAATCAATTATTGAGATTCTAATGATGCTTACAAGAATCACTACGTTGATGAATTTATCCCTTTGAATTGCCTCTAGAATTCTTGTTAGAAATGGGGTCCACTTTCCTCATCCAATGTTATACCTTTACTTTAAATAAGAATTACCTTCTTTCTTAAGGATCACTATGATGATACATGTGAAATATGAGGCCAATACACCACCTACTGAACTTTGTCAAGCATATTGATGATGAAAATGTTAACTAATCCAAAACATCAAAACATTGATAACTATCCACATATACCTCAAGGTTGAACTTGCACAATATTATATGGGACTATAAGGGATTTAATGAGATATTTTTCAAATAGGCACAAGTGTGGATTTATCATTCAAAGTATCTTCTAGTAGTAACCTTTGGTCCATATCTCTGACTTTTCATATATCAAACTTTTTGAGACTATTTATTTATGTGACCATAGGGACTTTCTTTTCTATTCTACCCTTCCCCTATTTTGGAAGCTTCTTGAAGTGATTTTTTTTGAAGGAGATAATTTCAAGTCACCCATTAAGTTATCTTCATGTTACCCTCAAGGAGATAATGTTACCTTCTTGTACTAAAATACCTTGAGGTGGAACTTACCAATCATTAGAAATGATTGAATGGGTAAATAGGTATTTCAATTAAATAAGGTAGTTAACAATACATTGATTAGTGTGTATAAGGTATTATCTATCTTATTAATACGTAAAGGTGTCTTAATTCCAAGATTCAATGTGAAACCATCAAAATTGTAAACCTTAAGGGTTTTTTGAAAGGACCCTTCAACGTTTTCTCACATTTCCCTTTCAAAATGAATCTTCAAGTTTCTGTTGTCAAACATTTTTTTTGACTTCAAAATCTTGAAACAATTCCCCACAACTATCTCCCCAAATCAATTTTGCTGAAACAATGACCAAAAGGACATGTACCCTTTAGGATTTGCGCAACTTACCCTTATGGAGTTTTGACAAGGATAATTGCCCTAGATAATTGCCTTTCGACCTTTTTTCAAAATAGCTCTTTGCCCTCTGTGATTACCATTCAATATTTTTGGAATGGCCCTTTTCCATTCAGAATTATCAATTAGGACTTTTGCCTCGGGCCCTTTCCCCCTTAAAAATTTCCCTTTGAACCTTTTTAAAGTACCCTTCATGCTTTATAAAATTCCATTCATTGTTTTTGAAAGTACCCTCTGGCCTTTTTGAATGTTCCCTTCATCCTTTCTAGAATGGCCCTTTGCCCTTTAGACTTACCCTCTAGGGCTTTAGTCCTAGACCTTTCCCTAATGATAAGTGCCCTTTAGACATTTTGAAAGAGCCCTTGACCTTTTTTGAAAATACACTTGGGGTTTTTTGTCATCACTACTTTGGCCTACAAAATAATTCACCCAAGGTAATTTCCTTTAGATATTGATTTCCTCAAACTTTATTTATGTTGTGGTCATTTTATTGTGTTGAAAAATTTAATCTATGTCACTTGATTTAAGATTTTATATGTTCCCCAACCCTAACATTAATATTTCCTATTATCTATATGAACCAATCTTCCTCACTACCAAGTGACATTTTCTAATTTGGAGATCATCCATGCTTATTTTGGCTGTAGGATGTTCCCACCTCTCATTTGAATTAATGGACATTTCTTTAGACAATTATGATTTTACCCCTTCTAATGTTGCTTGTGTTTATATATTATGGGTTTAATAGAATTTTATTTGGAAATAAACATGCTTAGGGCCTTTTTTGCTTGTATATTATTCCTGAATCTCATTTGGATTAATGGACATGTTTTCAGATGATCATTGTTTTAGCCCTTCCAATGTTGTTATGAATTGCTTCTTGTGTTGCTTAATGTCCATTTTGTGGATTTATCCTTCAAGGAACAAGTGGAATTTTTATTTACATGAAAGGCACAACTATGCTATATTTTTAAGGCCTCTGTAATACCTTCAATGTATCTCTTAGGAGATACCTTTCAAATATGCACAAGAGTGGATTTCACCTTAGAGCTATCTCCTATGTGATACATTTATAACAAGGATAAGACTGGATTTATCACTTAAAAATGAATTGAAAATCTTATTTACATGGAAGGAACTATTGGGTGATATTTTGAAGGCCCTTGTAATACATTCAAGGTCAACCTTGCAAAGAGTAGATTTACCTTTGAAGGTATCTCCTAGTAGATACCTTTCAAATCAAAACAAGAGTGGATTTCTCCTTCATAAAATAAGTGGAGTTTTATTTACATGGCTATCATTAATGGTAGTTTTATAAAAAAGTGGTAAACAAGTGGAATATCCTATTTTAGCACTACTGAGTGTTATTTTGAAGGCCCATGTAATAACTTCAAGGTATGTCATAAGAGATACATTTCAAACATGCAAAAGAGTGGATTTACCCTTCAAGGTATCTCTTAAGAGACACATTTCAGATAGGCACAAGAGTGTATTTTCCTTCATGGAACAAGTGCAATTTTTCTTTACATGAAAGCCACTACTAGGTGATATTTTGAAGGACCCTATAACACTTTCAATGTATCTCCTAGGAGATAACTTTCAAACTTTCACAAGACTAGATTTCCCCTTCAAGGTATCTCCTAGGAGACATATTTAAAACATGGATAAGAGTACATTTCTCCTTCAAGGAACAAGTGTAAGTTTTATTTACACAGAAGGTAAAACCTTTATATGTGTGGGACTAAATTATGGTCTGTAAAATAACCTCAAGGATTTTAGAAACTAAATCTTCATTTATGTTTGAAGAATGGAAAACAAATAACATGTAAGGTAAATTTAGCATAAGGTGATGCATTGAGATATTTGAAACATTAATATATAATTGCATTAAATAAGTTAGATCCTTAAGCATTGTAGACCATGAAGGAGCATAAAGTATGAGATATAGTCTATTATACAAGCAAAGATCCAAACTATAGAAGAAAAATAAAAGAAGCAATAGAAAAATATAATTATCCACTCCAAATAACATAAAACATCACATTCTCTTCACTTTAGATGAAAAAAATAATATAGAAGGCCATGAAAGGCACATATAAAGCATCCAATCACATTTGTGAGGTACACCTGTTAAGGTTGTAAAATAGAAAAATGCTAAATTATACTATCCTAGTTTATTATAATGGCTAAAAAAGAATGAATACCAAATATGATAACTAGTGAAAAATAATAAATAACCCCCTCTAAAAGGGAAGAGCCTAGAATATATAGCTGAGGTGGCACCCTGGGGAAAGGACACCTAGAGATTGTAACACTTATGCCCATTATGGTGTTGTGGACACTAAAAGAGGGCCTTGAGATCATGAGTGTAGTTAGTCTCTAGATCCTGGATATGGCACAAATGCATTATTTTGTTATAGCCACCACACGTAAGAGAAGTTATTTGGTTCCACTTGTATAGTTCCTAAGCTGTCCTACCTATGATATGTTTAACGGACTTAGTCCCCCTTAGAATCATTAGATTTCACATTAATATGGGATTAAAGTGTTTCAAAAAAAAATATTGAAAGGAAGAACCCAAACTCTCTTCCAATTGGGCTCCTTTACATTCAGTTGAACTAACACCACTCCCAAACTAGCTTGTAGATGGCATGCATCAAGATGGTACTTAGCTAGAGGGGTTGAGGACTTCTTTGATAGCATTGAGCATGGGAATGCCATGTGTCAGAAGTGGATGAAGGTTATCACTTATGCAAAAAAATTAGAAGGGATTTGAAATAAGGTATTAAAAGATGCCAAGGAACTATTAACTATCAAGTGAGCATGAAGCCAAAGATAAGCTGATCTAAAACTGACAAACATGGATTTATGATTCATAGTTCCTAGTGATTCATAAGAGCACCTACCTACAAATGAAATAACCCAAAACTTTGGTACTTAGACTAGTCAAACAATAATTGGAAAAATTGAATGAAGGTGTAGATACATATAATTTTTGAAGGCCCACCTAGAAGGGCATCCATTCTTCCTCATTCAACTAGGTCTACTTATTTAGATCCTCAAAGGCTTTATCTAGATCTACTATCTCCTTAAAAGAGATGTTCAACAAGCCTTTCACCATCACCAGTATATAGAACTCTAATTGGGTAAGTGACTATAAAATTTTCTCCACCTCAGAGATATCAGGTGATTGATAGAGAGCCATGAAGATGGTTTGCTCATTTTGCTTTTGCTCAAGTAGTGCCTTGATCTGGCCCTCAAGAGGGACATTGTTACCTACCAAGAAAGGGGGTGCAATTCCTAACTAGACTTACTATTTGATGCATTCCCACCTATATCAGACCAGATACTCTAAGGCATTAAGGAATGCCTTTTACTTTTTGGCTGCCTTACTACAAACAAGAAATTCATTGACCTTGGATGCTACCTAATTTTGGTTGGTCACCCCTACTACTTGTAGCATCTCATGATAAGTTTTGTAGAGATTTTAGATGGGCCTTTTTTACTTTAGGACCCTAAGGGAGATGAAGGTGATCACTTGATTAATAGATGTGCTCACTTGAGAAGCTAGCTTCTGTGCATCTGTATTGAAATTTAGTGTTGTCTTTATGTTTGCCGTCATGACCTTGATACTTTACCAAAAATATTTATATAGTTATTACATAATATATAGGAATTTTGAGGCCTATGGATGGGTGACAAGGTCATTCATTATCTTCTAAATTTCAAGGTCCTTGACCAAGGATTCTTATTATGCCTTTTACTACAATTGTTGATATGATTGATAAAAATCAGAGATCTCCTTGCGAACTCAAGATAGCTTAGTCTCCTCCTATAGCTAATTTTTAGTGGTCACTTTTAGGTTAAATTTCACTTGGAATATCTTATTATATATGTGGCTATATAGGTCAAAGCTTGCTTTATTGAGGTTTGAATCTTTGGCCTTAGCGTCAACACTAAGGTGTTTGATTGTAGATTTTACTCTTGTAAGCTCTAATTTGGTATTTTTTTAGTTGTTGGGTCACCTTGAGGTAGTCCATGTTAATTGATTTTTTTTTCTATTTTATTAACTCAACTCTATCAATGGTCCTAGCCTAGCTAAGGTTAAGGCTAACAACTTGAATAACATAGTCCTTTGACTACATCTATCCTTGGGGATTGACTATTTTGTGGCTTAGATGAGAAACCGTAAGGGATTTTTGTCTAGGGTCATAAAAATACTTTATGTGAGTTTTAGCATAGGTCCTGGCCTACTTCCCTCTTTATATTTCCATTTAGGCCTTTCAAGCCACTCTTATTACATTCACCTATTTTTGGTATTGATCTAGCCATTGAATGTTCTCCCCCATGAAGGGGATTCCCTATGGTAGTGTGAATGGAATAATTACTTGTTGATGTGAAGAAGCATGTGTCGATCCATTGGATGAAGTTGGATTTAGGGTGAGGGTGGAAGGGGAGAACAATGGGAGCTCATAGAGTGGCGGGAATGACAAGTGTACCATGATGGAGGATGATGTTAAAGTTGAAGGTGGTGGGGTGAGGAAAGGCATGTAGGAGGACATCAGGACTATAGAGGAAAGCAATGTGATTTTGTTGGAGAATTAGGTGAAATAATATGAAATATGGGCCAAGGTGGTGCTTGCCTTAATAATAGAGACTAACACAACCTAAGTTGATATGGTGTATGGAACTATGGAGCTATCAAGAGAGGTGGAGGTGTAAAGGTGTGGAATTGAGAAGTATATTTTCTTCTACATGGGCTAGGGTTGAGGGTTAGATTTTGGTGCCTTAGGTGACTTTTAATAGGATGAACCAATTGCAAGGTACTTAGAGGGAGACTGTTGTTGTTGTGGAACTATAGAGCATGACTATAGGGGATATGGCCATGAGGAAAGATTTTGAACCTGGAAGACCTCAACCTCTTTCTACAGTGGCATGACTCATACCATAAACCCAAGAGTATCTTCCTCATCTTCTCCATCTCCTTATCCTATCATTATTTTAGGGGAGTATTATTATTTTAATAAGCCATCTACCTGATGATGCTCCTTTCAAAGCTTATCAAAGATTCCATCTTTGTCATCCTCATAAAGCTTGGTGTAGGGTAGGTTGATCTTGTGCCTATATTTTTTAAATTTATCCTTTTGCCCTTCACTCCATCCTAACTATTTGAGTTACTTCTTCATCACCTTTGATAATTTATTGGTTGTATTTTGATCTTAGACATTCTCATAGAAAGACTCCATTAGTTTTATGGAGTCCAATGAGATATTAGCCAATTACACACAATTTTAGGGAATGTCTTTCATAGGTAACTTCCTGTACTCTAAGTAAGGTTGAACCTGATTCCTAGGGATGCTAGTGGTCTTCATGTTTGATATTTATCTAGGTGGATCATAGATCTATCTATCTTCTATTATTTCCAGGCCAAGCTCGACCAACTTATTTATGAGTAGTAATTCCTTGTTCCTTTTGCCTACTGTAATGCCTCCTCTTATGAATGGGACATCATATAGGACTTTTTTTATTCCCTCCCCTAGAGATATAATCTACCACATTGAATTGGAAAGCATACTCTAAAGCTAGATTCCATTATGTCAACATGTACGGTAGTCAAAAGGGTTATCCCTAAAAATTATGCACTTGAATGAATGAGAAGTGGGCTCTCTAGAACCAATTAATCTGGACCTTCATCTAAGTGAGCCATACCGACTACACTTGAGTCATTCTGAATGTAAGGGGATCTATACTAAGGTTAATGAGAACTAGAGTAGTAAATAGATCTAAAAACTCATAGTTGTCCCTAGTGATAGATAGGATGTGGGTCCATACAGTGACTAGGTTCACCATGTTTGGGAAGATGTCTATTTTAGAGGAGTCAAGGTTGAGGTATTTAAAGAATGACTAGGGATGCTAGAACAGATTGAGATGAAGAAGGAATGATGAGTAACAAAATGTACCCACTATTGAAAATTTTTCTAGCTCATCTCTTATGGAGGTGGTGATGGATTATAGAAAATATAACCTAAAATCTTGTCCCTTATGCACTAAGGTTATTAGGGAGAGTGCCCCCAACTAGAAGTCTTTGACACTGGAATCGTAATTCATTCTGAAGATGATCCCCTACATGGATAGAGTTTCTCTCAAGTTATTTATGGGGAAATTCTTGAGGGAAATGGGCATTATAGGCATCTTCATGATTTCACTTTTGAGTAGAAAGACTAAAATGTCTCCTTTTTCTTGGACCTGGGAATTCCAAATAGTCCAAATGTTATCTATGCTAAGATATTGGCCTGTAGCTCACTACAGAGCCAAAGGATTTCCTTGATGTTATTTGCACCAACTTTTACCTTTAAATGGGTGTTATCATTAATTATGCTAGAGTGATTGTCATTTCTTTATGCATAAAGGGTGATGATCTCTCAGTAGGGATGAAAATAAGGCACTATAAAATGTGATAGCATGCATTTCCATAATGTATAATTTAATGAGTCAGTCAAATTTGTTATCCATTATGAGAATTTGGACATAAACACCCTGTCTTAGACTCTTGGGGTTCTTGGTCAACATCGGGTCAAAGAGATTATTCATGAAGTCAGTGACTAATGTTTGATCCCTCCATTCCTTCTTAGATGTTTTTTGTTTTTGGGAACATTTTATTTTACTAGAGAATGGGTGGAAGCATTGGCTTTGTAGATTGAATGTTTGAGAAAAAGGTCACCCCCACTACTTGAATCATAGGTTCTTTGTCTGATTGGATGTTGGATGCTTCCTGACAAAGATGTAAGAAATTTCATTGGTGAGAATTTTCCTCTAAAACCACTCTTTGTTTCTATTAAATGTTTGGATTAATGGTTCTCTACTTTATTACTTACAACTATAGACTCGGTCCTTCTTTCTTCTTTTGATTTTCTCGATGTTCTTGATGCTCTCAATGGATCTAATAGTTGGATTCGATGAGGGGAGTGTATTCATGAATTGATGACACTATACAAGCCCATGACGAGAAATTTTAAAATTAGGTGCCCCCATAAATGATAAGGGATATGCACATGTTTGAACGACCATTTTCAAGAGATTTATGTTGATCATTATGAGTAATTATGTTAAAATGGGGCATTTAGAATTAATGGCAAGTAATGTGGGTAGATAACCATCTTTTAGAGAATGTTTTTTGAAGATTTAGAAAGACTAAGGAGGGGACATGTGGAGAGTAAAAGAGTCAATTGTGACAATGACACTTATTTGAAAAAGAAACAACAAAGGGAAGGAAAAGGAAACAAAGTGAAATAGAAACAAGAAAAAGGAAAAACATGATAGAAATGGAAACTAACTAATTATTTAAAAAGGGGAAGATGGGTAAGTAAGTTTAAATGCTTCAAGTCGATCCCATTGATGAGGATATCTAATGCATTGCCCTCTGGATAGTCTAATTCATTAGAATTTTCCCATTTGTCACTGATGATGTGAAATGGTACTCTCCAAATAGAATCAATCTTTCCATGATATCCTAGCTTTTTCACCCACTAATCATATTTGAGAACTAATTATCAAACTTTTATTCTTTAGCCTATCAACTTCCTATCAAACCATCACTAAATCATTTGATTTTATATGAGCTTTGCATCTCTTGCATGTTTCCTTGCCTCCTATAGTTTGATTAATTCATTAAGCTGATGTATGTATGTATATATGTATGTATAGGTCACATATATTATATATTTGTATGTAAAGTATAAAATAAATGTGTTTGAATAATATAAATGACTCAAACTCCATTTATTTTAAGGGGAAATTGGAACTGTATGTGATCTATTTATACCAAAAATATTACACATTATTATGATATATAATTGTATAAAATTTTCATATTGAAACATATGTCATATTTGGTTTCATTGTGTAAGTAACATGGTCTAATCCCCTAAGAAAACTATTTTTCAAGAAAAAATTAGGATGAAATGGTTGGGAAAGGGTGTAAATCCACTTCCACATTGATTTGACATGTCAGCAAAACCAAAAGAGATACCTGAAAAACTTGAGTTGTTGGATTAAAAGGCATAAATTATTAGTAAGCCCTAATTAAACAACCATGTTTCCTATAGGTAAGTCTTATTATAGAACACACCAAATAAAATTATAGTATGATTGGGTTTATGATATATTTCTAAATTTCATAAAACATTCAACCCCATGTTTTTTCAATTGAATTAATCTTCTAGCGAGCATTCAAAGAATCCACTTAAATGTGTTTATGAGATAATAATTGTCAACTAAATTTAGGTATATACTAGTGGAATGGGGTCTCCACATGCTAGTAATATATTTCCACCATAGATAAGGTGGTGGAAATTTAATATTAAGGAGATGCTAGTTTGGAATAAAACTTTGTATCTTAGTGACTAATGAAATATAGCTATTTTTAAGTAGACACTGGGCACAAATGATATGAAAGGGGAGTAAGTAACTCATAGAGTCTTTTGAAAGAAATGTTAGAAATAACTTTGATTCCATTTGTGAACATTCTAAGACTCTTGACCCAAGGGACCTTAGCAAAGGGGACACCATAGTATGAAATAATTATAGACCACCATAAAGAGTTAGAGTTCATAAGAGCCAATATCTAAAACTATATTTTCTCAGAAATTAGGTGAGGTTTTATTAGTTCCTAAGATTTCCATCCACTCAAAATAAATAGATATTACATAATTTTTAATACAACCTACATGATAACGAGGGACTCAAAACTAGGACACTTATAAGTCATTCTACTATAAAGAGTAGCCTATCATTTTTTGTTCAATTGACAAGAGTAAAAAAAATTATTTTGTGCAATTAGAAAACTTTTGATACACTGAGTAACAAAGGTTCCCCAATTTTCACTACAACCTAAGTTATAAGGAAGGAGTAAATACTAAGTCCCTTCTAAGTCATCCTGCCATAAGAAGTGTTTGAATATTTATTTGTCAATTGAGAAGATTAAATTAAGTTGTTTTGGGATAAATAGGCTAGGTTACAAAAAGTGATAATTCTTTCTATGAAGTTGTAGGAAGGCTTTGTGCAATTTAATTTGAAAATATATGATGCTTACTTAATAATATGCAATAGGCCTTAGTTACCATTATTTTAAAATATATATTAATTATCATGTCATTTACTTAAATACAAATATCAAGAAATACTTAAAATAATGAAGTTGGGATTAGATTATTAAACATTTTTTATTGAAAAAATATTACTCAGTGTAAAAAAAGTAAAAATATATGAATGAATTAAATCATATAATAAATATGTAATTTTCAAGAGTTAAAAAAAAGATATAAATGATACATCAATATTAAATACGTACAAACATGTCAATAGATATTAATTTAGAAGTTATTATATTGAATTTTTCACATACCACATTAATTGATAATTTAAGTACCTTCTATATGAATTTTACACCTAATGGTGACTAATGACGTCTATCTTACTACATTAGTGTGTTAGGTTCGTAAAAATATCTCTAGGACAAAAAAGGTAACAAACTCCACCATATGAGCAAGAGATTATGATTTTTCAATTGACTTAAAGCCAACAAACTGTCTAAGAAATAATCAAATAAATTCCAAAAAAAATTTAAAATGACATTGTGATGGTTATGACACTTATCCACTACAATCCCTTATTGCAAAAAATAGTTATAACCATAATAGTATGGATTATTAACTTTTTATAAGGACATTTTGTAATGCTTGTTCTTAATATTACACATGTGGCATAATGTTATAGTGGAATATTCCACTCTTTAGTTTTAATTTTGGTTTCAATCCAAATGAATTAGAGGATTGCAATCATTGACCTCATGTTTTAGGTCTGTGTGTGGTGACACCAAGTGATTAAGGATATTGGTAAGTTTTTGTGTTCAAATTGATAATATAATTTAGATAAATAATTATCAACTTGTTGAAATTTGGATGTATTTTGTTGATTTACTCATACAAAATGCAAAATTGGATGACTGAGGCATGGCTAATGACACCCAACCCATAGGTCCTTCTTGTTTGCAAAACCCCTCTAGGTTATTCTTTCACTAATTCCTAGTCATCCATAACCTTCTAAATTTAGCTATTTCAGACCTAGGCAACCCTTTCAGGCCTAGATCTATCTGGCTAGGTCTTAACCCCTTAGGAAAACAATGCCCAAATTAGACAGGAGTACTAAAACCTAGTATGTCAGAATTTTGGTGCTGTTATGCAAGTGCATTTTTACCTCTAACAGTAAAATTTTCACAAATCTTCATCTTTCTCCCTATTGGTCTAATATACATTCATTTAACCCAAGGTCATTAATTACCCTATAGAAGGTTGTACAAAGTCTATTTATAAGGGTTGGCACTCATTTATAAGAAAGAAGTAAGAATACAAGCAAGTACACTAAATCACTATTCCCTATTTTCTACATACAACCTTCCAAGAGCATTTAAAAACTATTCACACTTTCATACCATTACTGAGTCATCCAATGTACATCAATTTTCTCATCTACTTATATACATCACACACAATTACACTAAGAAATTTAATGGGAGAACTATATTAGCTTGATCCCTCTTTAGAGAATTGGTATGTAAGCAGCGTGCCCACACATGGGGTGTGACTTGCATCCAACATATCCTTTACACACTAACCCCTTATCTTTTTTTCTAAGTTTCCATTCAAGTTTAAGCACAAAGAGATATTATATGCTTTAAAGACTAAATCAGACACATAGTGAGCTCCATAGGCTTTTAGGCCTAAAAAAATCATAGATAGGGTGACACAAGCCTACCAAATAGTACCCATTAAGCTTTCATCGTCAAGACATCAACACTGGAATAGGACTATAGTGTCAGATAGTAAGGTGTCCACTTTTAATGGTCCTATCCAACCCATAAAAGAAGTTTAGGAACTTGTTCCAACCTATTTTCTAGTCCTACACCTCCAGTATCATGGCTTGCTTCAATCCAAATCAACTAAAATAATTTGAGTTCTATTTTTTCTCACTTCCTACTATATTTAGAAAAACCAAAAAAACTATCTATTTACACAAGTCAGTAGGTTAATTAAAATATATTATTCACTGATTTACATTGCCTAGGGCCATTTATTATTTAGTAATTAAACAAGTAATTTCTTAAAACAATAAAACATTTGGTGAACCCAACTTACTTCAAATTTTTACACAAAATCACTAGAAACCATAGGAATAATTATTTTTGATTTTTGACATAATTTATTGACTTTTCATGAATTTAAAAATAAAATATCTACCAAGTAATTGGAAAAATATCACATATTTTGTTCAAACCCTTGTTTGCACATATTAGGTCCTTTTTGCATACAAACACATTCAAAATAATAGGAAAAATATATTTATAATTTTACAAATATTTTCTCATTTTTCCTAAATTTTTCAAGCAAAATTTTAAAAAATTTCTCTAAATTTATCAAATTATTTCACTAATTTAATAAAAAAATTAATTCAAAACCCTAATTACATCAAATAACGTTCCAGTTATTTTTTAGTACTTTCCACATCTTTTTCTAAAATTTTAGTTGTGCATCAAACTCAAAAAATCAATTTTAACATTAAAAATTTATATGTATTTTGCACAAGTATATATAAAAAAACATTAGTTTGATATACTAGCACCCTTTTTCTTCTTGTAGTATCACCTTACATGTTTTGAAGCTCAGCATCCTTTCTATGCATATTCTAGTTCCTTATTTAGATTCTATCAACTTAATCTTTTTTCCTATTATCCAAGTTGTTTTTCTTATGCCACCTAAGCTCTTTGCATCTCTTTCATTAGTATGATGTGTAAGACTTAGTGGGAATCATCTTGAATTCACTCATATTACTTTAACTCAACCATATACCATGGATATACAACCAAATCATATTCTTGTTATAGATTCTACACGTCCAGATTATACAAATTGTTATAAGGACAACTATGATCATGAGTAGTATGAAAATACCAATGATGATGTACACACCAATGCTACTACTCCACCACATTGGAATATCAATACATTTCCACCTATTGCTGATAATGAAGTAGTTCTTAACAAAGATTTGGTTTTACAAAATTTTAGAGAAATAATTAAGGAACATCTTAATGATCATACCCTCATTTTACAATCTATAATGGAAATAAAAAAGGTTAAGAAAGTTGACTCTTTCAGTCATTCAGAGTAGCCAAATGTAAATGATAATATAGGGGCAACTATGTCTCAACCACCCCTATAATAGCCCAACATTCTTCTATGCCGCTAGTTGTAGCTAGTACATCCCTATCTCTTGATCTGACATCCCTTGTGCAAGAGATCCGATATCTTCAATCCAAGGTAAAACATCTTGAGCAAGGTATTTCTAGACCTCTATAGGTATTACATAATTTTTCTCTACTATATACACCATTATCACACCATATTGCTTCTACACCCTTATCACTGAGTTTTGTTCAATCCAAGATTACTCTATATGATGTTAAGTGTGATCCAGAGACACATTTCAGAGATTTTCAAGTAGCACGTTTGGATTATGTACCTAATGACCAGATACTTACCAAATTATTTCCATGGAGCCTAAAGGATTATGCTTTACAATGGTATTATAGTCTATTAAATCAGTTGGTCATAGCCTTCAATCCTTTATTATACATGTTATTATCATGCTTCAATATCAACATTAGTGACAAGGTTTCATATGCATAGATTTCATAACAAAAATAAAGGTGAAATGAGCCCCTCATAGATTAGGTTGTTAGATACAAGACTATTCTATTTAAACTAACTAGCCCCATGGCTAATCAAAAGCTACAGGGCATCTTTAAATATAGCCTTCTACTAGTATCACATGAATATATTATGTTCAAAATATTATCTTCCTTCACCAAATTGTGTCATACACTCGAGGGAAGAGAAGTCATGCTAATTTCAATGGGAAAAATTAAGTATTCAAGTATCTCAAACACAACCAACAAGTGTAATAGAAAAGTCCCATATAAGGTCAAAACTTAGTGACAACAAGAATCAAAATTAATGAATAGTCAATATAGATCTAGATTCCTCTTAACGTGTAGTTTATCAGCACCTCCTCCTTGTGCATTTACCAATCTACCAATTTCTCTAGCCAAGGTTTTATAATAGTTATTGGAATGTAACAACATCACTCTCCCTCTTATCTAGTAAGTAGATCTAGTAAATCCTCTTCCACATGGATATGATTATCATGTATTTTGTGATTTTCATTGGGCATTAGGACACACCACAAACATACACATCAGTTTGTGACATAAGATACAAGACTTGATAAATGATAATCTACTTGATCTAGGCACTTCAGTTGAGCCTCAAAATACAAAGCCAACACAAGATCCTTTTCATAGAATTTAAAACAAGAGAAAGAGAACACAATAGGTCTTCATCATATATACCATACACATTCTCCACCAGCTACATACTAGGCACCTTCAGTTGAGGTAAATCTTTTAAGAGGTATGGTAGGTGTGTATGAGTCTAGAATTCTAACCAGGCCTTCGATAAAATTTTCATATTAGGAGATTATGGATGATAATAAAGGCTATAATGCATTTTCTATCATAGCACATATTCATAATCATCTTATTCATACTATACTCATTGACAATAGTTCAAGTCTTAATAAGTGCATCTTCACACTAATTTAACATTTGGGTTATTAAGAACAAGATATCACTCTGATAGACACAATTGTTAATAGTTTTAGTGGGTATATTCATATTTCATTGGATGAGATAGTACTTCCACTACAAGTTTGTCCTACATATGTGGCCACCCCATTCACCATAATTCCCAATACAAGAGTTTTTGACATAATAATTGGTTAACCATGGATGAAAAAAACATGGCAGTACCTTCTATAATTCATAGATGCATGATGTTCATTCATGCTAATCTATTTATCATAGCCATGAGAGTTTATTATGAGTCACAACTCCCAACATCAGATCCATCTACCAGCTTATAGTCACCATCTTCAATTTTTTCACTGCTTTCAATTTCTCCTCTAGTTTTAGTACAAGTTCCACTTCAAATCAAGACACAGTTACATCATCCATCGCCAGTATAGAGGGATCATACACCCTCATAGTTTCAAAATTATAGACAACTTCTAGTGACAATATTCACACCTACAACAGTTGCATAGAGGTCTCATACAACTATAGAAAGAGAACCTATTCAGATAGTTGCTTCTATTTTTAGATGGATCCCTAAGATCCCTACAATTGCATCCACTTCTCATAGTTACATGGGGACCCTACATTCAGCTTCCACTTTAGATATTTTATACAAGTTATAATGTACACAAATTTTAGCTTCCAAATCTCAAACATACACCTATGCCTCATGATCACGCATGATTTAGTTGTTCAAAACAGGACACCATGATAGGAAGTCTCATCGATTAGTATCATTAATGAATAGTATCTCATTTATATAGCTTATATCAAAAGACAAAAATAATACAAAAATTAAAAAATACAAAAACATTCAAAACATATCAGAAACATTTTGATTGTATGCATCATCCATGCTTTACATTACTACTATCATGATAGGACTTACATTTATTATTTTATGCTTTTGTATGTCTATTTTTTCTAAATTACCATGCTTCACTTGATCTTCTTTCAGTGTGTGCTGTGACACCTAGCTACTTGATTTCTTCATTTTACATATTGAGGGGGCAGTCCTTCTACAATCAAGACACACATTGATATACACATCCATTAGGGCCTTCTTCTACATTACTACACCATCTAAGTTATGTCATTCCTACACTACATACTCTATGTTATGGTGATTTACATTAATTTTTAGCTTACACAGAATATTATATCAATATTTCACTAGTATTTAGCACTTGTGTATCTCTTAGCATATACCTAGTCTTGTACTATGCATGTTTTGTAGAATTTCACATTTGATTTGATTAATTAGATTTGCTTTTATCTTTCCTGTAATTACATGATTTCTCTACTTGCTTAATAATAACTTGTGTGATTATATTTTCCCATTCCTATTTGACTCATGCTTATGCCTTAGGACATTTGCCAATGTCCTTTTCTTCTACTCATGTATATGCCTTAGGACATTTGCCAATGTCCTTTACTTGTAATCTTCAATGTGATTGTGGCCCTTGTACCAACATTGATTGTTTCACTTGTATGTATATGTGGCATTTGAACATGAATTTCATGCTTGTTTTCTAGTTTGAGTGGCATGTACCCTTATTTATGTCACCCCTTGGAAATCCTTGTGTACTTCTTGCTTATTTCTTGATTGCTTGTTTGATTTTCAATGTGTGTAATGTCATGGTCCATATCATGTATTTTCCTTGATTTTTTGGATGCCATGATTGACATCATGCTCCATCCCTCCAACTAACAACTAATAAATAATATGTATCATTTCTAATGTAGTACATTACACATGCTTTCACATTGTTATATCTATCTAGGAATACCCCTGTTGATCTAACAATCTATCAATACAAAAATTGCAATATCTTGAAACATTTTGTCAAATATCAAATGCTATATCATATATCTATATAGCTTAACACACTTGTATCACTCTTTTTTTCTAAGGGTAGTCATTGAAGGTTCATCATTCCTACCCTTAGAAGATGGGGCATCAAATAGGGGTTTTGTTACAAAGACCAAAGCTCCTAATAGTCAAAACAATAACATTCAGATCACTCAGTATAAAATCCAGAGGTTAAACAAATCAATATAGAATAGAAAAATAGTGACACTTCCATATAAATAACAAATTTTCACATCAGATAACAACATCAAAAATGGACAATACCACCAAACACATCGGTGTCCACATTTTGGTGCTCCTATCTAGGTAGAAAAATAATAATTTTTTCTAGAAATAGGCTAAAAGTTCATTTTAGGAACATTTTGTGGATTTCAAGATCAATCAAATTCAATAATTTTAGTACAATTTTGTCATATTTAGGGGTTATCATGCATGACATGATTGTTCTCACTTACAATTCAGATTAGGGAGTTAGTATAACTTTTATATTAGAATCCATGGTCTAGACAATAGTGATTGGGGCCAATGTGTGCAACAAATTTATCTTATTTTGTTTTTAAGTTTAAATTATTCTAGGCATTCTCAGTAGTTGTGTGCTTTACTCTATTTGAAGGTGGTTGGCATCATTTTCAAGTTGAAATTTCATGTAAGTTTAACTTTTTGTGTACCTAAATTCCTGAATTAGCTTTCATATAAGCCTAATACATTAGCTTTAGAGTCACTTTCATACAAGCCTAACCTCCATCTTTCAAAATAGCTAAGAGTGGCCTAGTTTGTATAATACAGTTAGGTTATCCATGCCACATTGATAGGTTTCCAATACATTGATGGGCTCCATGAGCCATTTCATATGACATCTATTCTATACCAATATCAATTCATAGCTTCACTTTATAGGTTAATGGTGGAGCCAAAGGGCCAATGTTTGTATTCTTGAGACACCTATTCAGAGGGATTGGACATATAGTCTAGACATCGATTATCATATGCATGATTAAATTAACTTCACTTAATTTGTGATGATGGAGGTAAAGGGTCAGCCATTGTATTCATGAGCCACCTTCTAAGGAATTAATAACTTAGATATGTTCAAGACATTAGTATTGATTGAACACATACTTAGCATAATCTAGCACACTCCAGCATCAGAACAGGTTTTGTATTGGTCATGTACCTAATGAGAAGTATTCATTCCTTTCTCTTCCTCTTGCTCAGCTTTTGTACATTCATATTTTTCATATAGCATATCTAGTAAGAGATAATCTACTTTATGTTTTAATTTTTAGATTCATAATTCACACCGTTCCTTCTCTATGCAGATCCAACATCACACAACTTCATGAACTTCTCTCTCATAGGTTAGTTCAGGTACACTTATTACTTTTCTTTATCCAAGTATTTTGCTTTAATACATCACTATAATAAAAGAGGAGGAAATGTATTCATATAAAATGCAAAATTGGATGACTTAGGCATGGCTAATGACACCCAACTTATAGGTCCTCCTTCTTGTTCACACAACCCTTCTAGGCTATTCTTTTACTGGTTATCAATCATTTGAAGCCTTCCAACCTTAGCTCGTTCATACCTAGGTATCCATTTTAAGCCTATATTTATCCCTTTAGGTCTCATCCCCTTAGGACAATAGTACCCAAAATGGATAGGAGTACTGGAATCAAAGATGTCCTATTTTTAATGCTATTATTGAAGTGCATTTTTACCTCTAATGGTCATATTTTTTCTGAATCCTTATATTTTTTCCCGTTAAACTTATACAAGTTCATTCAACTCATGGTCATTATTCACCCTATAAAAGTCCATTCAAAGTCCTCTTAGAAGTTTTGGCACTCATTTAGAGGAAAAAATAATATTACAAGCAAGTACACTCAAGCACTCTTCCTTATTGTCTATATATAGCCTTCCAAGTTAATTTCAAGCATTCATACCAATCCTTATTTATCCAAAGTACATCCAATTTCATATCTAATTGCTTACATCACACATAATTGTAACAATTACTTCAATGGAAGAACTACATTAGCCTGATCCCTTTTCAAAGTATTGGTATGTAGGTAGTGTGCCCACACATGGGGTGTGAAGTGTATCCAACCTATCCTTTACACACTAACCCCTTCTCTCTCTTTCCCATGTTTTCATTCAAGTTCAAATACAAAGAGATCCTAAGGGTTTTGAATACTAAATTAGATACAATTGAGATTCACATGTTTTTTGACCTAAAAGCTTCATAGATAGGCTAATAAAGGACTACCAAACAAAACCCATAAAGCTTTCAACCTTAGGAAAATAGTGCCAAAATAGGACTACAACACTAGATAGTAGAGTGTGCACTTTTGGTGCTCCTGTCTAACATAAAAATGAAGTTCAAGAACCTTCTCTAGCCTATTTTTAAGTCTTACCCCTCCAGTATCAAGCCTTGTGGATTAACTAGAACAAGCTATATTTTATTTTCTCTTAATTTGTACTATATTTAAAAAATGTTAAAATACTATCAGTTTACACAAATCAGTAGGTTAATTAGAGTGTATTATTCACTGATTTACATTGCTCATACCAATTTATTATTTAAGAATTAAACACCTAATTTCATAAAATAATAAAACACCTGCTTGGGAATGTTGATATCACTATTATTGGAAAGCCTTTTAAGTTAAGTGTAAGTTGTGTTTTGGAAGATTGTATGATCATGATGTTTGATTACCGTGTTCACTAGTGGTGTGGATAGTTAATAATAGCAATGTTGTATCAAAATTAACAACTATTGCCTTACAATTTTAGCTGACTGATATAGCCATATTTGGTTTGTTGAACCTATTGTAGTTGGTTTTAGTGAATTCTAATGTTATTGATGGCCTTTTAAGGCATGAGATTGGAAAGTTCCAACTGACTTGGGATATTTGGTGGAATATTTTACTATAATAGTGTTGTTATTCCATGTCAATGTCATAAAGGACACATGAAGGTAGGAAGGAGGCCATTATTGACCTAATGCATTAAATAATATGACTATCCTAATGGTAGAAATAATAATTCCATCAAGATAAGGCTAAGGCATTGCCACCCCTTAATGGGTGGAGAGGTTGTGAAGCAGTGTTAATTGTTTGGTTGAACATCTTTATAGAGTATGGTTTTCTTGATTATTGATAGTCACAGGGATGAATCCCCTTGAGGAGTGGAGGATGTCATGAAATGACTTTGTGGCCCTTACAAATATTTTATTATAAGTTGTTTCATCATGTTTGATAGAACTTAGACTAACGATTATGATGTTGGTTTTATTTCAGATAGTTAGTTGCAAGATACATTGGGTGTCTGTTATGATTATGGTATGCCACATTTGATTATGTTATGATTATGGTGTCTATTTTATTTTATATTTATATGCATACTACTTACACTAGATTTAGTTTATCCTATTATATATATATATATATATATATATATATATATATATATATATATGTTTCTTTAGCTTAGTTACGTTATTGAATTTATTATGGTTTATTATTTATATCAGCATCATTAATGTACTATTGATGTTTTATTTAGTTTATGTAGGAACAAGGTGATGAGGTAGGATTGGTAGTGGGTTTGGACATCTCAAATAAAATTTATGGGTGAGTGAATAGTCAAAAGTCACTCTGATAGGTATAGCATGTATGATATGTTTCTGAGCTACCTTTGTTTACACTTCTATTATGTTATTGTTTTTCATCTTTTATTGGTCTCACCCTATTTTGAGCATGTATGTTTGTTCTTATTCACTATTGGGATTATTAAGTTTGGCTATCCTCTCTAAGTGTCATGAACACTTGATGATTAAGCCATAACAAAGTGGCTTATCTTATTAAACTATTATGTTATTGGCTCAGCAAGACCATTTATGGGTTTTTTGACCTTGGTAAACATTTTAGTAACCCCAACTTTGTGCTCATTCAACCTAATGACTTATTCATTTTCATAATTATGGGTCAATATTGGGTTTTTTTTGTTTACTATTAATTTTAATGACCTTATGGATGATTATCATTATTTTAACAATTATTATTATCGATTTAAGGGTTTGATAATTATTATTATCATTTAATAATTTTTTTAATTGTTGATAATTGGTTTTGTTTAATGTTTATAATGTTATTATTATGTCTTAATCAAATTATGTTTTTTTGTTAATTATTATTTTAATGATCCTTGTCATTTATTATTATTTTTATTATTACTATTTCTAAATGAATCATTATTTATTTTTATTAATAATTAGTTTAATGATTTCATTGGCTTTTCTGGATCTAGTTAGTGGTTGTGGTTTAATATATCACTTTTTGGATTGACTTAGGAAATAGGGGTGGATGGACAATTTTATTTTCATTTCATTTTCATTTTCTTTTATTTTTCTTAACTTGTGGAGGAAGATGATGGGCATTGAATCACACCCAGAAGACACCCATCACCATTCCATTTTTGCATGATTTTGTTGGGTCATGGAGTATTTTTATTTTAATATTTTTCTTGGTGTTGGGAATTTTGAAGCAGAGTTATTATTTTATTATTGTGTTGTGTCTTGATATAGTTGACTCACACCCTTGGGAAAATTACACTTTACCTTAATTTGGATGGGACAACTTGGCTCGATCAAAACCCCAACGGAGGTTGAGAACGGCATGGAAAATATAAGAGATATGGGTGGTTATGGGGAAATATACACCTGGTTTGTTGGGATGACCTGACATGAGCTACAAGATGCCACAAAAAGGAAAGACCACGAATCTTACCCTGAAAAACCCCAATTTCCATAATAGGCCTGCAACTATTTTGTGTATGTTTATATTTGATTTCATAATGGGATAATGGATTTCCCTAAATTGATTCCCAAATTATTATTATTATTTTAATTTTACATGGTCAAAAATCATTTTAAAAACTGATTTCTTCTTACTGGGTGCTATAAGAGTTGTTCTGGGCCTTTAATTTTTGTGATTGCATTTAATAAAATTGAGAGAATTAAAATGAGGGTTTTACAATTTTGGTCTATGCTCTAAGATCTAGTATTAATTATAACACTTGTGCTACCTCCATATTATCTTAACCAATACTTTAATCATAATGCTTATTTGGTGGGCATGTCTTCTACTGAATCTCTATTGATAATGTTTGATGGATGTCATATGTAGTCTCCTGCTTAACTAACAATCTAAATTTTGGCACTCAACTGGATTTGTTAATATGGATTATTTTTTATGGATAATGGTTTTTTAGATATCATGTGTAAATAAGACCAAATTTTTGTGAAGCTTGACACCTTCCTTATAGGTGATTCTGTTTAAGCTTGTTTTGATAAATACCATATGTAAATGTGAATATATTTTTTGGAAACTTTGATGACCTTGTGATTTATGATTCCATACATAATTTTGGAATCCTTGGTTGTCACTTGACATGATACCTTCTGCTATGCATATATTTTTCTAGATTTTTAAGTTTTTACTTGTAATAAAAACTTATTGAGTTGTTGTTCATAAACCCTCATTTTATTCCTATTGGATGAAGTTAATTAATTTCCCCAAGTGGTTGTGATGAGCCATCCATTATGGACAGTGAATTATTTTATTTTGATTGTCAAATTATTAATACATTTTTTTTCTCTATTTTGGATTTATTAAATACTCAAAGGATTTAAAAGTTGGTTGTATATGGCTATATTTAAGCCAAACCAATTTTTATTTTTGTTGTGAATGATATGAGTTGATTTGGTTTTTGGTGGACTGAAGCCATAGTGTTTAATTATTTTACGCCAAGAAAAGCCTCTTGGGCTGAAAAATAAACTTGGCTAGAACTTTCAATCATATTAAATGGATATGATAGATTTTAATTTACTATGTAAACCATCCCCTATAAGGATTCATGAATGCCTTGGGTATTACTAAAGATGATGACTTTGTTGGGTGATTTAGTTTTATGTTGCCTACATTAGTTCCCTTGTATTTTTTTGATTGTTTTATAATTTTTATTGGTGTCTCAATATCTTTTGTAGATCTCATACTTCAACCAAGTATGCAATTGATAAAATCCTCTACCATGCTAATCATTGGGGTGGTAAGGGCCACTGATAGTCAAGCTCATATGCTTGGTTTTGAGGCATGTTCTCTTTAATATATTCATCTTTCTCCGTGGATGTACCTGGACTTGCATATAATGACATGTTTCTTGGTTATGTCAGTTAGTACCTAATTATTAGTTAGTATATTGGATTATAGTTAGCTTCTTGTTTTATGTTATGGTTACATATTTTTACTTTACACAGCCTTGTATTATTATTATGTTAGAAATGACCAATATTATCTATGATGTTGTGTAATGGTGGTATTATTGTTGATGGTGGGTAGGTTTTTGTCTATTTTACCATATGTATTCATTTTTTAGTATGTATTTATGTTGAATTTTATCTCTATATTGAAACCATATATTTAATTTTGATTTTAGTATGTTATGATTGATTCTTATATGTTGTTGAATATATATTAGGATAATATAGTGGTACACTTATCAATGTGAATTAAGCATGAAGTTGAAATAAAAATGTTATAATGTAATAATAGAATCTATATTCTCTCTAGCCTTGAATTCATATGAAAGTAAGCTAGTATCATCTTATGGTATGTTAAAAACATTTAGAGAATCTTAACTCCCTTGATGTAGTTGTATATATATTTATATAGTTTTCATGATGAATATTATCTAGTGACATTCTTACAACATGGAATGCCTATTTAGTATATAGACTTAGCTCTTGATTATGATAATATCATGATACTATCTAACTATATTGGGATGTAGTTTTAATTTTTAAACATGTTCAATAATGTGTTGGACATGGGTTTAAATCAGTAGTCACAGATAAAGTTTGCAGCTTGTTATGTGATTAATACATACCCCATGGAATTACTATTATTAATATGATGTTTTATGAGTTCATGGTTTCATGATTTATAATGAAATAAGAAATTAAGGTAAAACTATTAAAAAAAAATTTCTTAAATATATGGAGGTAAAATTATTGCTAAATAGATGCTATGTTTTGTATGCTACACCTAGAAATCATGACTAACTTATGGGTCTACTTTATGGATCATAAATGTTTACTTCCTTTGTTATGTTGGGATGTTATATCAACTTTTTATTTTTTTATGAAAACTCTTAATTCATGACATTGTGTTTGAAATCATGACCCTTATCATGTTTATAACTTTGGTTGAAATAAATTATATTTATTGGTTTATGTGAACAATTTCCCTTGATGATAAAAGCAAGGCAAACTTATTATGATAATGGATGTTTTTATGGTTGTGGTATCATTTTAAGTTGCATTATTTCTATTTCATTAGCAATGAAAAAAGCTAATTAGCATCCTTTTCTATAAAGGTCTATATTATTGGTTGTGGTTCCTACCCATAAGGGTAATGTAACGCCATAGACTATTGGGATGTTTGTAAAAAATATATTATTTCAGTCATTTTTAATTCATCCCTTGATTAATGGAGGGTCAGTTATATTGTTATTAATTCATTTATGATACATATGGTTGTGGAATAATTGGTGGATGTATGTGTTTAAAATTCATAAGCTTACCCTTGGCATTGAATATCTTGGTATGACTAATATTGTGATATTAAATCATGATATAGTCCTTATGAATAATAAATATTCATGGCATTGGGATGATGATTTACTAAGTTGTGGAAACCCATAATGTTTGAACTTGGATATATGATTAATAAATCCACCTTGGATACTATTTATCAAGTTATAATGCCCCTATTTGTTAGTCATCTTATAGGTTGAATTTATTTCTGTGATATAATCTTGTGTCGACGTACACATATAAATAGAATGGTGAAAACACCTATGTTATACAATAACATGATATGATAACCAAAGGATAAGTAAGTAGCATATAGGTGAATGACCCTTATGTCTAGCTTACGAGATAGTATATCTATATCATGAGGAGTAATTGTTTTTCTAATGGTAATTGTATGTTTATTCATTAGGATACTCACTTGTGTGATGTCATTCACCATGAGCTAAGTGATTTATGAATCATCTAATTTATTGGGATCAATGTTATCATCATGGAGTTATATATTGGGTGTTCCCTTCATCATGCAAGTGATTGGTGGTGTGATGACCCCCAAGAACTTTGGACCATGGTATAGTGATCAATGGGTATAATACAAGGAATAGTCTTTACTTGGGTGATTCCCTAAAATCTTATAGACTCTTAAGCTTACATCATGTTGGCTTTAGCAATGGATTATAGATCCCCACTTGCTGATCCCACGATGTGATAAGACTTACATAAGAATCCTAGTGAGATGAATTCTTTTATTTGGTCATTTGGACCTCCGTGCTAGGTGCTACACTTCTTTTTATCTTATTTTATTACATAACATATTGGTAGTAGGATAAACTCAGATATGCTTACTTTTATTCTTCATACTCTTGGAATTTCCTAATGGAACGATAGACATGCTGGCTAAAATTTCATTGGCATCCTATGCATGTTTTGAGTATGCAATCTCTTAGACTATTGAACCATGACCACATGGATAATTGAACACTTAAGTAGGGCTAATGGTCCCTATGTGGTGTGATAGACAAGACAAGTGCCTTTTCAATGTTTAGAGGTTATTAGTATGGATACACATACTAATACCCTATCAAATAGCATTTCATTATAAGGCAAACATACTTCCCTATGGCCTTTTCTAGTGGCGTTATGCTTAGGTGAGCATCCAAGATGAACCAATCTGGTAATTTGTTATTATTACCTTTGGGTATTGTTTTATTAGATGCATTGTGATGCATGAAAGTTTTATAACGGGCCATACTCGTTGTTCCATTATGTACTGTCTAAGGCAATTCCAATTTTATTTTTTATTTTTTTTTGGAATCATTTCATAAGTGGGTAACAATATCTGAAAACTTTAGGAAAATGACATGTTTTGGGGTCTACATTAAATTAAATAATAATTTAAGTATCTTTATATTCGTCTGGGAACTAGATATTAACAATATATAAAACAACAAATCATAAAGATTGGAGCAGCTGCAATAACATGTAAACCAGTTTTTCGTGGTGTATGTCTAAATATAGAAACTTGTATGTTTCAATGAATGCTCGACTCTAAAATTATTGCAAGTGCTTTACAATTTCTCTATAAAATACTCAATGTATTCTTGAAATGTTTCTTTATAAATGAATTGTCCTAGACATTTAAAATTAGAGAGAGAAAAATGGAAGAGAAAGATAATCCACAAAATGTATCAATAACATTTAATATAAACTAATAATCAACAAATACACAAATACCTTAAACTCATATAAATTCTCAAATGATAAATACACATGAAATTTTTTTAAAAATGTCTTTGCTACGAAAAAAAGAGTTAAAACATACATTTTGAAAATATCCATTCACCAAAGAAGTTTTTGGCATGGCTTCTAGCTGAATTTAATCATCTATTTCCTGCCATGTCTTGGATAGCTACTTTCCATGCGGACACTTGGATAATCAAGAATATTTCGAAGCTTTTATGACATTCAACGTGATTGATTGTTTGCGGATTTATATTGAAATTCAGTTTTAAGGCTACCTCTCACAAGGACTCTTCTTAACTGAAATTAAGAGTTCAATAGTTTCAACTAAGGATTGTCTATCTCAGTTAACTATTGTGTATCTCAGTTAACTTAAATTTGTATTAAATTTCTCGTAGATCAATTTAACTTGACATTGTGATTAATCCACTCATTTTGTATGAATAGCTTTATGTATAGTGATATATTAATACATGGTATAACTTTTTCAATCAAAACCGAATACAGCCACGAATGTTAGCTTTTCTTGGTTTCCTAGGGAGACTGTAAATGCCGTTGTCAATTTTAGTTGAATACTGTAGATGCCTTTGTCATTTTTAGTCATTTTTAGTTGAATAGTTACCATCCCAAAGATGGCAGGGATTTTTAGAATACTCCGTATATTCATCAGACCTTCAATTACATTGTAGATATGAATTAAATTTCATACCAAACATAAAGAAACAGAGCTGCTTAAAACCATATATGATCTCTGCGTGAACTGAAATATGCCCAACGGAATCTGTTATTTAAATCCTAGTGATTAGGCAAGCAATAGAACTGAACCAACGATTTATATAATCCATATTGTCAGCTTTCTCTTCTATTTCAAAGCAATAGGACAGGCAAAGTGAGTCTTCTGTATACGAAAATCGGTTAGTATAAGCGGAGGTTTTGAAAAACCAGTTAGATACAGTGTATGTTCCTTTCTACACTCTTTAGTGTTTGATGCCAGCATAATCATACAACGAATGTTTTCCCTCCACTCCGCGAGCGAAAAAATTTGGCATGTAATCCAGGTGTATAATTTCGCTGAACAAGCAGGGATGATTTTCTCATTTCAGGGAGAGGACTAATCTCTTTGTTGAATCCGGGGGCATAAAATACTGCAATTGACAGCATTGCCTTCTCCTTGTTTGTTACCGCGCGGTGTTCAATGCTCTTGTATCTTCCATTTGTCATAACCTGCAAATTCAGCTTTAGCAATTAAGAAATATTCATAGTTCAATGCAAGTCATTCAATTCTATATATATATATTTTTCATTCATACATTACTTTTGCATATATTTATCAGGGGATAGAAATAGCCTCGCCTCTGCTTACGTTTGCAAGCGGGGGAATATTAGGGAGATTAACCATTTTGAGTCTTTGATTTCATCTTTGTCAATTTTTATTTTATTTTGGATTGAAATGTTTGCCAATTTTTTAATTCCTTCAAGTTGCTCCTTTAATAAGGATAAGAAGATTACCTCTATCAGGTTTCCGATACTAATGACCAGGGCATAAGGAATTGGTTGCACAGATATCTATTGGTCATCCTTGTGGATCTCCAATTCTAGAACTTCATCATCCTGAAGCAGTAGGGTCAGGCATGTCATGTCTGCATGTGGACTTATTCCTAGGACAAGATCTGGTCTAAGGCAGGGAGGATAGTAATGAACTATAATGTCACTAGTGGACTATAATGCCCATCGGATGTTAACAATCAATGATTGACCTTAAATATGATGTCTAATTGACCATCGTAATGTAGTTTCAACTTTAAATTTGACATTCATATGAAATTTTTTTGTTAATCCTTTAAGAAGTTTATCTAAACATTGTAATATCTTCAACATATAATTGATTTTGGAGCCCTTTTTTCCCAAGAAATATTTTTCAAATAGGACATAGTAGTGTAAGTTGAACAACAACATCTTTCACAAATAAATTGAAAATATATAGAGAAGGTAATTGAGTCATTAATTAATGTGGTATGGGATAAATTCAAGAGGGTCACCTTGAGATTCATATCTCTCAAAGTTGTTCAAATAGACGTATTTAAGATATATGTACTAGTTTTAATTTCATTTTTATTTTTACATTCTTTTAATTCTAATTTTATGCAAGTTTAAATTAAAATATAAATAAATAATTAATATTATTACATCAAAAGGCATAAGTATGCTAATAAATGTAACCCATAATGGATGTTAGGTTGTAGGTGGTGGCAGTGGTAGCAACTGTGAAGTGTAAAAGTGTGAGATGTCAATACAAATGACTAGCCTTAAATTTGATATCTAATTGATAGTTATATGAGGTTTTGACCTTATATTTGATGTTTATTTAATTCTCAAAGGGATGTTTTGACATTAAGGATGTCGTCTATTTAACTATTACGAGAAAGTTTTGACCTAAATTTGACATCGATTTGACTATCATAGCGACATTTTTATTCATACTTGGAGAAGGCGATGAATTTTTTTTGTTCTCTTGGGCTTAAAGTGGAGTTTAAAACTCGTTCACCATTTCCTTGAAAGATTTTTCAAGCACAACATGCAATGGTGTAGTTAGATTGAGGTTATTTGTCACTAATCAGTATGAAATTTGCATAAATTATGATGAAATCATAAATCAGTTAGATATGTAACAAATTAAAAATATGTACCTCAAAATTGGTATCTGTCAATGTTTCTCAGATAAATATATTAAAACATTTTTACCAATTATAATGATAGGTAGAAGGTGGAGAAGTGATTATAATAGTGTTATATGTCATTAATAATGATTGATCTTAAATTTGACTATCATAAAATATTTTTTCTTGTTTTGAAAAGATATCTATGAAAACATTTATTAATGCAATGTTGATGTGGGAATTTATAAGTTTTAGAGCTTTCAATATCATAAACAACCCATTTGGCACATAACATAATGCCTTATTTATGTATATCATTGATACAAAGTGATGAGTCTCCAACTAACAAACAACTCTAGATCTCTAACTTTAGGGATGAATTAAATTTTTCTTTGTTTATAATTTTCTTGAAATATTTATTTAATAATTATTCATGCTAAATCTGAAGCAATTATGGTCGAATAAGCTTCGAAGTGGCTTTGCATAATTGATAAAGGAAACCATCCACTCCAGGAACATTTTCTATACTAGTGTAAATAGCTCATTGAGAGTGAGAAGAGCATTGTAAAGTTATTGAGCTTAAGGGATGAACTTGCAAAGAACAACATCCAAGCATTCTTGCAAAGCTTGACCCTGCTCCACTATAACTTCCTAGCCCTAAAAGTTCATTTTATAGTTGTTCAAATAAATTGAGGAAATATCAAGAAGATAGACAATTTGTATGGCTTTAATATGCTCTCTAAATGGCTTTGTTCATAAAGATATATAAAAATATTTGGAAGGATGATCACCCACTATGAACTAAGATATTATATCTAAGTACCTTTAACTAAAGATTCCATATGTTTAAATTTTGTTGCCATAATTTATAATTAAAATCAAATTTTATTTTCTCAAATTCTATAATAACCCTTTGAAATTATTTAGCCAATATATCATTGGCAGGCTTCTAAACCCTTAGCATGCACTTGTCATACTAAAACATAATCATACAAACATTTTTGAGAAGTTAAAACCACATACCAAATGAATAAAATTAAGAGATTATAGTTATCAAATCAATTCTAGTTGTAGTTATCAAATCAATTCTAGTTGTAGTTATCAAATCAATTCTCATAAGCATTTTTAATCCATAATGATGACTAGTATTTGGAAGGAATAAAACCACCCAGAAAGGTCAAAGAGTTCTCAATATGAAAAATATGTAAAATGTTGATCTTGGCTTAGTATGTCCATGTCATTGTCATCCCACTTAAATACAATACTAATTATAATGGTAAAACATGTTAAATACAATACTTATTCCAATTAGCTTTATATCAACTAAACACAAATGACATGGACCCTTTTAAATTGATTAAGTACACATGACGTGGACCCCTTTAAATTGATTAAGTATAAATGACATGGACCCTTTTAAATTAGCTTTATAACTAAACATCTAAGGTGACCCCTTTAAATTGACCAGAAAAAAGCTTATATAAATGCACCTCCCATTGGGTAGATAAATGATGAAGAAAGGAACACCCCTTTTAGTGGGGCATGACACATGGCATCCTCCATTCCAAAGTCCCTTCATGTTTTCATTTGGTTTATATATTAGTTGTAATAAAATGGGGGTACATTGGATTTATATATTAGTTGTGATAAAATATGGGTTGTACTCTGGGATTATAAATGATTTGTTTTTAATTAAACATTTACCATACGTTGAAGGCATTTTTAATAGAATTTAAGAATCTAAAAATGTTAAAATATTCTTCAAGTGTAATGTAAATATTGATAGATAAAATGAAGTGTTTTGTAAATAATTTAAAAAAGAAAGGAGGTAAATTTAAATGAGAGACTATAAGAAGTGTTTGGTAGAGATGGTTTTAAAATTGGCTTACTTTTTATAGGATTAAGAGATGTTAAGTGAACGAAACAAACAAAGATGATGGATGTGAAATCTATGTATTCAATTAAGAGGGTGCTCTGCTAAGGATTATAATCTTTATTTTTCTTTTTTCTTTGCATGGATTTATGTACCATGTTGCATTCTTGCATATCAATCAAAATGAGGATAAAATGGATTTAATAAACTCAAATGAGGGAAATAATACTAACTAAATGTCTAAGCTGAAAAAAAAAGAGAAAATGGAATACACATGAGATTACATATTATACATGATTTAACTTAGGAAAACCATTTTGGGTAAAAACCTATCTCAACAATTCATTTAATGTATTAACTAGATTGTTTATAATATAAAGATGCACTAGCAAGTTCTATGATTCATCTATTATATGTGGAAGTATATATAAGTACATCAATAGTTAATTGTCGAAGTGGAAAAACCAAGGGATATATAAAATATGTGTTAAAACAAAACAAATACAAGACAATATGGTTACAAAAAAATTTGTGGTGTTGCCTCAAACTCTATTGGGAGCTATCTAGTTTACCATCATTTTGGCTATACAATCCTGTAGAATTTAAATCATATAACATATACAACATATTTCTAACACAAAAGATAAATGAGGTATAATTCAAAGGTCTTGTAAGGATAACACTTCGGATAGTGCAATAAAATTTAGGCCCTAGTGTTCAATATTACTAATATCAACTATTTTAATTTCTAATGTTAGTACTCTAAAGTGACATTTCTTAGGATTAAGTGAAATGTTAAACTCCCTACATCTAATAAATACTTTCTCTAGATCCCAAAACTATTCATTTCTATTCTTGGAGTACATAGTAATGTCATCATGATACATAGCTATAAACATGTTAATTACCCCTATGAATGCAACATCCATATGTCATTGAAACATTGCACTAACATTCATCAACTTAAATGGAATCCTCATACAAACATACATTTCACAAGGCATTGTAAATGTAATCTTTCATCTCTAGTATTACTTTACCATAACCTGGTTATACCTTAAGAAACCATCTAAAGTGGATAACATCTTTGATCGTTTAACACTTTGCAGTAGGATATCCATATTGAGCATGGGTTAATTATCCTTCTAAGAGGCTTTGTTTAAATGTCATAAATCTAGACACAAGTGGATGTCACCATTCCTCTTTCATATAGGGACTGTTTTCCACCCATGATAAATACCTCATGGGCTAAGTATTTCCACCATCCCCTTATTTAAGTCATCTCACATCTTGGTGGTCAAGATAGGTTTGATAGGTCTTTATTTCTACTTGAAATTTTTGCTATCAGGTTAGAATTCGATAACGTGTTGAATCAGAATATGATCAAGCCAATCAATCCTGGTACTTTTTTAGTAGCTATATATAAGCCTATTTTTCTACTGCACTCAGGTGATTACCTAGCCAAACTTTTCTAGGATGTTCATTAGATCCCAAATTACACTCAGTCACATATATTGAGATAAAAAGATCTTGATTTTTATATAATATTGGATCCATCAAAATATGATTCTAAACTCACCAATCCGCTAGGGAGAGTGTTTATCTTTAGTTGAATGACGTCTTTCCCAAATAAGGTTTATTTACTATCACAAACCTCAACCATGGATTCTAAGTCTACGAGCTGATCTTAAAATTCTACTTCACCATTTATAAACCTTCCAATTTATTCATCATCATTAAAAACTTGTAAATGATGGATATTGTCTAGAATTGAAGGCCTGACTAGAACCTCTACTTCATATTGACAATGAGGTTTCATATTTACAAATTCCAATTGAGCACTTGACCCTGCAAGTCTGTCATCTTCTTCATTGTAACTTCTATCATGATATTTAATGTTGAAAGCATCAAACAACTCTAACAAATCTGACACAACATTCCTATATTGCTTCAACCTTTTATTTTTGGTGGCATAAACATTTCAGACCTACTTAACTAATATCTTTGAATCACACCTTATAAGCAAACACATAATTCGATGTTTGCGTGCAATTCTCAAACCAGGAAAGAATACCTCCTACTCTATACTTATATTCATGTACTCAAAGGACAACTTGGAAGAGAAATATAAATATTCCCATTAGGATCATAAAGATAAACCCTGCAACATTTCTAAGATTGGAGGAAGCCCTATCAAAAGACATTATCCAAACATTATCACTTTCATTATCAAACCCATCATCAAGAATAGTTGGTTTTTCAACAACATCCCAATTTATAACAAAGTTATCTAGCTCTACATACATATACAACACCTCATTTAGATTTCTTTTAAGATCTTCAAGTACATGCAACATCTTATGCTTTCTATGAAGTTTGACCATCCTACCCTCCAAATGAATGGTGGTATAATAAAGGTTAATTTCCATACTACCACCCATGCTAACAACCCATTTTTCTGACAAAAACATACCCCACTTAGGTTGGTAGTCCAAAACTACCACATCTATATTCAAATATTTACCTAAATGAACTATCAAATGTAATACCAACCCTTTGACTTATCCAACAAATGACACCTCTAATGAGTCCATATCATAACACTTGTCAAAGGATGATGTGATTTTCACTCCAAGTTCAATAAGGACACCTAGGGGAATCACATTGTAAGAGGCTAGAAATTCAAATATACAATTGTAAATAACAAAGCCATTAATCAGTAGGGTGGTGTAAAATGAATCAACATCTAGTTGAATTTTTTGTTAGTGTAGTCCCCAAATAAACCTTAAGGGCTGGTTGAACAACCTCATCCGACTCATCATTTTCATCAGAGGTTGTTTAGGGTGAAGTAATCTCATTTGCAGCTCAATTCTCATTAAATTTAAAATATTTAAATGACCTCTTCCTATGTTCAAGTATCTGTAATAATTTAACAAGTTGTATGGTGATCTTCAATTGATGTAATATTTGGACCATATCACACACACTATAATAAGGAAAGGGGATATTAGAAGGAAGGGTGACAACACCTTCAGCTAGAATACAATAATTTAACATTAATGGTGGAATAAGTTGTAATGAATTAGCATTTTTAATAGTAGTCTTCAAGGGTGGATTTGTTCTAACATCACTTACATACTTAAGAATATTAAGCAACAAAGGTATTTTATTCATAGAAAGAGCACCTCATTATTTAATAATTTGGGAAATATCTGCATACTTAGATGAATTAGAGACTGTTATAGATTTCTTAATTTGATTACTTGCATCCCCTACCCTTGGATTGATAGGGGTAGTCTATTGTGGATTAGCACCTTATTTCCTATTTCTTAGACTATATTGTTTCTCTTAGGCATATATTTAATTAATTAGTGGCTACCTATACTCAAATGAAGGAATTCTCCTATCATATTTTGTAATCATCATTTATTGTAAAAATTTAAAATCATGATTGAGAAATTCATATGATTATGTCATATTAACATCATAAATAACTTCATAAGTTGGGACACATATGTTTTGTAATGCAATCCAAAACCAATCAATAGTGGTAGCACAAAACAATTATGTGGAGGCAGACACTTTACTTTGGGATACTTGACTATCAAACATTAAAATCTCATTATCTTTAGATGGAGATTCAGGTTCCTCTATATATTCATCAATCTATTGAGCAGTATCACAAGGAGGATGGGGGAAAAAGAACATATCAAAAAAGTCAATGTCAAGGTCACAATTTATGGCATTCACTTTGGCATTCAATAGATCTAGAACTTCCTTTACAACTCCTCTATTTTGGTTTCTATCATTTCTGTCATCGCAATCAAGCTTCTTCCCTTTATTATTTTATGTAATATGGAAAGGGGCTCTCCCTTGTGCTTGATTTGTATTCTAATTTCTCTCCTAACTTGTAGATCTGTGAGGTAGCCCATTCTTAGCTCTATCCAACTTGTATGACATTTCCTTGTCAATGGAGGCCAAGGTCTTCACAGTCTCCTCAAGGTTGGTTGTCTTAATTGATTGAATTTTTGTAGGATTTAATAACTTCACATCAACCATTATGTTCAAAATTTTACCTACAGCCTTTTTTTTTTCCAATTTGGTTGGCCATATTGAATGACAATCTCAAGTTTGTAGGATCCTTATCCCTTAAGTATTACACAACCTTCTTGTCAAAGATATTTTAATATTTAATTAGGCAATATATATCAATAGGCCTAATATTTTTAGGCAACCTCATCATAGTCTTGTTCAACCACATATTAAAATCCTTTACACACTCATTAGGGTTCTCCTTTATGTTTTAAAATTTTGTAAGAAGGAGACTAAGATCAACCCTATCAAAATATTTTATTTTGAAAAGATTATTTATTTCTTTCTAAGAATATATGCATCCATGGGGAAGGAAAATGAACCACTCTTGAGCATCTTCATCCAACATGTGCACAAACAACTTAATACAAACATCCTCATGCTCAACCTCATAATATTCAATGATAAAGTGGAAATCCCTAAAATTTTGATCACCAATCACTATATTATTCCCTTGAAATTGAGGAAATTGGTTCCTTACTTTATTGGCTACTTCATTAGGGTAACCCTCTATTTCATCAAAATTAATAGGTCTAAATATAGGAATCTTGAATATAGGATGCTCATTCTCATCCTAATCCCTATGAATTATGATTACATCAATTGTAGGCTCAAGATCAGATATCAGAGGATTGTGAGATGTTAACTGAGGTGGACTTGTTGTATCAAACATAGGAGGGATTCATCTAATTGAAAAGGTACTAGGTAATAAATTAGACTATAAGTTTCTAAGTTAGAAGGAGAGCTATATAATCTTCAATAATAGGAAGTATAATAAACAAAAGTTTAGGTGTACCAGAATATTGATAGTCAAATCACTTCTTTGATATATAAATTTGTATTTCAATTAGCTTCCAAACTTGTCTCCTTTAATGAACACTTAAGGGTGAAACAAGTTGTTTTGATGACTCACCTTTGAAGGGTGATCTCAGTCTTTCAAATTTTGCAAGTAGGGGAACACTCACAATGAAAATAAGATATTAAAATGGGCACTAATCTTTCTCTAAGATAGATTATATGCTGGTGTCACCAATATAAGAAAATCTTTAGAATATAATAGATTATAAATAGGGAGTGATACATACTGAAACTATACTTTGTTGAAGTCAGTGATGAGATATAATAATAAAGAGATTGAAAAATTAGACTCATGTTCAAAGGGAAAATCAATTTGAAACAAGACAAAATTAATATCCCTACTAATAAGAATCTCAACAAAAGGGAGTATATCAAATATTTCAAGTCCCCAATAATGACCCCAATGAAGTGCTACATAGTTGACAATCAAAAGTAGTAAATCATGCTCAAATAACCTCAAATTTCAAATACATGAGACAAATAAACTTTTTTGGAAAATAAATAGATAAGATTATGGTATTAAAAAGTCTAATATAAAGAACATTAGATCCTGAACTTATACATCCCTCTGCAAGAGCCCTGGGTAACACAAGTGCCAAGGTATCGATGTTAAAATCCCTGGTAGTGGCACTAGTGAAGTTTTGGTGATATTGAAGGTGAAGATATCAATTCAACACAAAGAATTAGGTATATAACTTGATAACACTTAACAAAAATAACCCTCTCTAAGAGTCCCAGGAAACACAGGTGTCCAAAGATCGATATTTAATCCCTGATAACTATGCCATTGATGTGTTGGTTTTTATTTATACAGCTCTTACACTCAACCTTGCACACTTGGATAATAAGGAAAATAATGGTGAAAAACCTATAAATATTTCATTATAGGCAAGGGAGGGTTTATCATCAGGATGGACTCAACAAGGACAATGATTGGAATATACCGATAGAGAGTATGATTAGCTCCATGATACTTGTACCTTTTCCTGGACCAAGGTGAGAGGACCTAAGGGGTATATTTCTTGCATGGAAGGGTACTATAGTTCAATATATATAGGGATTATTGGAATGCATAAAACACAATTTGACCAAGGCTTAATCAAACTTGTTCACTCCACTTGGTAAGAGTTGTCACTCTGAATGAACAAATGATCTAGGCTAAACACAATATAATAAAGACATATATGAGGATATGACTGTAACTTTAATTTATATATATATTTTTTAAACTAAGGGCCAAATGGGATATTTCAATACGAGGATTCAAAGCACAAAATATAAACACATATACTATATGCATTGTTTAATGCATTTACGATCAAATAACACTTACAATAGTCAACAGGGTGTATTATTTGTAGTATAGAACAAGGTAGGATGACTTAGGTAGCTTAAAAGAGTGGTGTGGTTGTTTTAAATAGTATGAATTCATTCAATAGGCATGACAACATTCAGTTTCAATAAATGTAGAAAACTAAAAGATAAGCTAAGGAAACTATCATGAATGAGTTGCATCTATTGGTATCAATACAATGCAAATATTTAGATGATCCTGCATTTACGATCAAATAACACTTACAATAGTCAACAGGGTGTATCATTTGTAGTATAGAATGAGGTAGGATGACTTAGGTAGCTTAAAAGAGTGGTGTGGTTGTTTTAAATAGTATGAATTCATTTAATAGGCATGACAACATTCAGTTTCAATAAATGTAGAAAACTAAAAGACAAGCTAAGGAAACTATCATGAATGAGTTGCATCTATTGGTATCAATACAATGCAAATATTCAGATGATCCTTAAAACCCTAAAACATGTAGTGCAAGTAAATATTCAAATTATTTATCAAACAAAATCCATAAATGTGGGTTTACCTTAAAAGGTTATCAACAACACATTTCTAAATCATAATGAAAAATAAATTACAACTTAGACATATACCCACACCAACTGGCACCATTGATAAGCATATACTAAAACCTAATCAGCAAAGCATGTAAAATATATTATTGAATTTTATTGAGAAGTTAAAATATAAATCATAGCTATTTTACATTAACTTTCAAGAAAATATTACATATATCATTGTTGAGAATGTGATCATACTGAGAAGCATGGTGGGTTTATTATTTAATAGACGAGTAATATACATGCTCTCAAAGCTTGCTAATGGCTATACAACTGTAACCACCTTAACAAGAGAGAAAAGATACACACTGCAAGGATCTTAAAATTTTAAAGAGCCTAAGACCTAAGTAATCCAACAACAACCTTGAAAAGAAGATAATCCCTCTTTTTATACAAATTTATGATGCAAAATATTCTTTGAATATGATTTAGTAGAAGATGCCCTTTGTCACACATGGGAGCTCATGTTTTTGAAAGGGAATGATTCAAGCAACTACTTGTCCATGTCATTATGAATTTTTTTAACAAACCCTTGCTCTCCTTGACTTGAAATCCATTGTAGGTAGGTTTGAGGGAGA
>JARHVA010001875.1:2800000-2802500 GCA_037957365.1 Torreya grandis
AAATTTTGTATTTAAAAACATAATAGAGATATTTTAAAAATGATATAATCACAAATCCAAACTCTAGGGTCTAGGTATAGGAATACATAACACTTATACCATATTTTCCATTTTACTCTTTTAAGCAGAGAGATAGTTATAAGGTTTGATTTTATGTGTACTTACTAGAATGAGCTTGATGGCATGATCATGTGCACATATTGGATAAATTCCTTTTATCATGTCACCAAAAACAACATAATGGTCATCTAACACCCTTTCTAAAATAGGATGTGTAGACTCCTTTGTTGGTTGAACCTCCATGGAAAATAATTACGCCATAAATCCCTCAACATAAATTTTGATAATATTCATCATCTAATGAGAACTAACCAGTTGTGGATATTTATCTATAATGCATGTGGTTCAAAGGTCATTCCTTCCTAATGGAATATGATAAGTAGTTACTCTGAATTCATCTCAATAGCCCCCAAAGTAGTGACCCACTACATTCCCAAAATAATGCTAGATCCTCCGATGTTAATAGAAAATATAAGAGAATATAAAAATTAGTCCACCTAATGTAAACAAAATAGTCAAAACTTTTGGATGCCATAAATTTTGACCCGTAGCTCTGTTTGAGCTCTTTCACATGACAAAATGACCATCTCAAAAGTTTTGATGCTTACATAAGTGGATCTATCCACTTATAATTGGTTTTAATATTTTTTGGAGTCCATACGTGATCATTTGAGGGTTTAAAATTACCATTTAATGATTTTTTCAAGAATTTATTATTTTTAATTTTTTTTATATTTTTAGTACTGACGTCAACTTCAGTTGAGTTTTATACGATAGACTAATTTTAGCATTTAGGATATTTTAGGAATTTTTTAAATCTAAATGCACTTACATATGGAACTTGAAATAAATAGCAATTGCTAAAAATAGAATTTTCCTTATATATATATATATATATATATATATATATATATATATATATATATGTCAACTCTAATTTTGATATGAGGATTATTCAAGAATGGTTTGGGTTGTAATTATTTCAAGTCATTCAATATGAATCAATATAATTTATTATTTTTTAAAGCATTGCCTATTGATAATTTAATTTTTTAATAGTTTTCATGTTTATTATCTGGTATCAGTGCAAGTATAAATCTTGAAGCAGTAAGGCATGGTGAGAGGATGAGGAGGTATTGCATAGATGAATTGGATTATAAAAAATCTATAGAAGTAAGTGCAGTAATTAATTGAGGTTATCACCAATTAGAAAAGAAGACAACGTGGTGATGAGGAGGACACAGATCATGATGAATAATTTTAGCAAGAAGAAGAAGAACAACAACCACCATCGATGAAAGAGAGGACGGTTCAAGATTTAGAAGGAATAAATGAATGAATCAAGGTTTATGTTCTATATTATGTAGGAAGCTTAAAACCAAAGGAGTTGATAGATTATTTAATATCATGGAAAAGTTCTTCGAGTGGATGACTATGAGAGAAGAGAAGAAGGTAAAGTTTGCATGCATGAAATTGAAAGGTCATGAATGATTTTTTGGGATCAATTTCAAAAAGAGATACAAACAAAAATTAAATATAATATTAATTCATGAAAAAATATGGAGACGAAGTTGAGGGATATTTTTTCCTATGGATTATGCGCAAACGTTATACAAAAGATTTCAAAATTTTTGGCAAAAAGATCAATGTATATAATCATATATAGATGATTTTTATAATATTTATATATGAGTGGAGCATGAAGAAATAAAAGAGTATCTGGCTTCAAGTTATGTAAATGGTTTGAAATTTACTATTCAATATGAATTAAGCATGCATATAATAATTTACAATGAAGAAAATTATTAGTTAACTTGAAAGGCATAATAAAAATAAAATAGATAGAATTTTAGATGAACATATCTTGGTCCAAGAAGAGGTGGATCCCATCTAATAAAGGGATGAGATGGGATTAATACCATCGAAGGTGCATTTAATACTGGTAAATGTGAATCATCATGTGGTGTAGAAATATAATATGAGAATAGGCCAGGATTTGAATACGAACAGAAATAAAGATAGTTTTAGAGAGGACTAGGTTATGAGGGTTATAGATCATGGTTTTTGAATCAACACATATTTTTTTTTGTTATAGATGTGGAGGAGAAGAATTCAGAGCATTTGAGTGTCCACACTATCAAGATCAAGAAAGGAGGAAAAAAGATCAACCAAGAGTGAATCTAGTTAAAGCTGAGATAAAAGAGAAAAATACTAAAGTTGAAATTATAGATGTTGGAGAGAACATCATGATGAGAATAACAATGATCACTCCAAGAAAGCAATAAGTTTAGAATAAAGAAGGTGGTGATGCATGGTTGTGATCAAATTTTTTTTGAACATGATGTAATTTGGGTGGAAAGGTATGCAAAGTATTTATAGATGGTGATAGTTTTGAAAATATGGTTTCTAAACAAATGATAAAGAAACTAAATTTGCAACA
>JARHVA010001875.1:2807500-2830000 GCA_037957365.1 Torreya grandis
ATTAAGAAGAGCAAACAAAATTATTTTGGGTAAATCCAAAACTCTCCAGACACTATGAGTAACAAACGTTCCATAATTTTCACTACAAACTAAGTTATTAGGAAGTACTCAAAACTGGGTCCCTTCTAAGTCATCCAATCATGAGAACTGTCTGAATATTTATTTTTCAATTGACAAGATTGAATTAAGTATTTTTGGGCTAAATAGGAAAGGTTGAAAAAAGTGATAATTCATTCCACGATGTTGTAGAAAGGTTGTGCATTTTAATTTAAAAATATATGATACTTACTTAATACTATGCAATAGGCCTAAGTTACCATTTTTTAAAAATATATATTAATTAGCATGTTAATAAATAAAATACAAATCTCAAGAAATATTTAAAATAATGAATTTGGGCTCATATTCTTAAACAATTTTTTATTGAAAAGATATTACTATGTGGACAAAAAAAAAGAATGAATTAAATTATATGATAAATATGTAATTTTCAAGATTTAAAAAAAAAGATATAAATGATATATAAATATTAAATACATATAACTATGTTGAGAGATATTACTTAAAAAGTTATTATCTTGAATTTTTCACATACCACATTAATTAATAATTGAAGGACCTTCTCTACCAAGTTTCTACCTACTAGTGACCAATGACATAAATCTAACTACATCAATGTGTTGGGCTTGTAAAAATATCTCTAGGATAAAAAAGGTAACAAACTCTACCATATGATCAAGATATTATGATTTTTCAACTGACTTGAATTAAAAAAAAAAACTTATAAGCAACAATTAAATAAATATCAAACAAAAAGTTGAAATGTCATTGTGATGGTTATGACACTTATCCACTACGATCTCTTATTGCATAAAATAAATATAACCATAATAGGATGATTACTACCTTTGCATAAGGATATTCTATAATGAATGTTCTTAAGATTATGCATGTGGCATAATGTTATAGTGGAATATTCCACTCTTTATTTTTAATTCTAGTTGCAATCCAGTTAGCTTGGAGGATTTCAATCATTGACCTCATTTGGCGGGTCTGTGTGTGTTGACACTAAGTGATTAATGATCTTAGTATGTTTTTATATTCAAATTTCTAATCTAATTTAGATAATTAATTTTTATCTTGTTAAACTTTGTCTATATTTTCTTGCTTGGTAGTGTTGATATCACTATTATTAGAAAGCCTATTAAAGTAAGTGTAAGCTAATGTGTTTTTGAACATTGTATTCTCATGATGTTTATTTACTTCCTTCACCAATGTTTGGGATAGTTAATATAAGCATTGTTGTAATTAAATTAACAATTGGTGCCTTATAATTTTTGTTAATTGATGTAGTAAAATTTGGTTTGGTGAACCTAGCTAGTTTTAGTGAATTTTAATGTTATTGATTTCCTTTTTAAGACACGAGATTAGAAATTTCAAATCAAAATGGGATATTTGGTGGAATATTTGACTATAATAGTGTTGCATAAATTTTGTTTCTCCATGTCAGTGTCATAAAGGACACATGAAGGTAGGAATGAGACCATTATTAACTTAATTTATTAAAGAATGTGACTATCCTAATGGCATAACTAAGAATGCCATCATGATAAGGCTAAGGCATTACCACCCCTCAACATGTGGAGAGGTTGTAAAGCAGTGTTCATTGTTTGGTTGAACATCTTCAGAGAGTATGATTTTATTGATTGTTGATATTCACTGGGATGACTCCTCCTGAGGAGAGGATGATGTCACAAACTGACCATGTGGCACTTAAAAATATTTGATTACAACTTGTTTCAACATGTTTGATAAAACTTGGACTAACAACTCTGATGTTGGTTCTATTTAAGATAGTTAAGTTGCGACATACCTTAGGTGTTTGATACAAGGTCAAGTTTCATAGCTCATAGGTAAGACTTGAACTATGTTTTATTACTCAATATTTCCTCCAATGCCATGCATTTAGGCATGATCTATGATTAAATATTATAAATTTTTTTAATTACATTGGTGAAAATGATTATATGTTATAATTATTACCTTATTCAATCATATTTTAAAATTAAACTCTTTATTCAAAATAGAACAAGGGAAACTTTTCATGGTCATCTGAATGTACATGCACCTTTTTCATGTAAAATACAATAATTTATTTCATAGATTAAAATTTTTAGTAGAAATTCAAAAACTACAACAAATCTCTAACAATTGTAGAAGTTTTTATATGACGTGTTTAAATAATTTTTATTTTTTTCATAGTAGCGAGCCTTCTTAAAAGGAATATTGATATGATTTCTCACAGACTCATATTAAAATTCATCACTTTTAATAATGCTTAGAAACATAATATATGTAGTTGAATATGATTTACCAATAATATTTTTCATACGATGTATACAGAAAAATTTCATCACTTCATGAATTGTGTAAACATTATCTCTCTCATGCTTATATATTTATTGTATTTAATAAAAAACTATGCAATCTACTTTCAAAACATTTATATTGTGTAGAACTAAACACTTTCATAGCTAGCAACAAGTACTAAAGCTTCTTCATAACTCTTATTTATATTGTGTGTGAGTTGATGAAACCATGAAGATTACATAGTGGATTAAAATAATTGTAACACAGTCAATATGAATGAGAATAAAATACTTTGTTAGATAATTTTATTATTTATATCTATCAATCATATCATACCCTTACGATTCTCAAGTTTTAAATTCTTCATTAAATTTTTTTTGAAAATTACGGTAGGAATAAGGTATAAAAATGGTTATTTTGTCTTCCTCATATGTAATAAAAATTAAATAAATATAATTTTTAAATATTGTAAACAATTATATAAATAATAATAAATTTTTTAAAATGTTTTAATATTGAAAAAAATCACTCAATTTTATTATTGTAGATTTTAGTATAAAATTTTATATATCATAATAATAAATATTTTATTTTAATTTATAATAAAATTAAATAAAAAATTCATATATATTTTATTTTGAATAATTAATCAAATTTTGTAAATTATATCTCATATATATATATTCTCGTAGATGTTATTAAAATATTTCGTTCATTCATTCAACTACCATCATATATATCTGTGTGTGTTCATATATGATCCCTGTAGGAACTAAAATATGACCTTGAATCACATTTAAGATATAAATTAAATCTCATAGCAAACATAAAGAAACAAAGCTGATTGAAACCATATCTGATCTCTAAAGAAACTGAAATATGGCCAATGGTATGTAGTATTTAAAAGCCCGTGAATAGACAACCAATATAACTGAACCAACGATTTATATGATTGATCTTGTCACCTTTCTCTTCTACTTTAAATCAATAAAGCAGGCAGCTGAAAAAACTCTTTTCCAATTTTCTTCATAGTCTCCATAAAATAATGAGGGATACCATTATTAACAACTTGTAAAACATGCACATCCACCACAATAATACGATTACATAACTTAGCTGCTCATGTAATTCTACTTTCATATAAAAACTAACAAGCAAACTTCATAATTTTTCAAAATGATGGGGTCTAATGGCGAGTGGGTCATTCTTAAGAGTATGATCCATGTCCAAATTTCCATAACAAAAAGGCGGTGATAAAGCTTAAACAGCTGATCCGTTTGTGTTGATTTGTGGGACGTTTTAAGACGTGTGTGTTGTTGACTGTTAATCCACATATGTTCAACATGAACTCACTCATTGTTTACTTTTAGGATTTAATTAATAAAGGTACTTATAAATGTAACCCATTTTTACAGATAACTTCAGTAGACATGTTTGTAGGTTCAATGAACTTGGAAAGGTAAGGCATCTTAAGAATTAATTAAATCTTATTCCCCACTTGGTCATAACTATACATAGATTTATCAATGAAATAAATATGTAATACAAATCAGATTTATCAATAAAAAATCTATATTGGTTATGATCCGTGTAAATCTCAAAAATGTAGTGCAAGCTTACCTAACACCGTGCTTTAACATAATTTATTCTAACCAACACTCTTAATTTAGTTTGGTGCACACTCTCAATAAATTACATAAATTCATACTAAAAAATGTTAAGTAAAAAAAAAAATTGATTAGTTGTCCTACTAAAATAACCAAATTTATAAGTGTTAAGTTAAACTTACCCGTTAAATACAATTCATAATCTTATCTAATATTTGAATACATAGAAAACTGTCAAAATCTAAACAAAAGGATCAGAATTCAATGCATACCTCAAAGAATCCGCATTCTTCACAGGCCCAACCAATCTTTCTAATCTCTTCTTCTCTGTGTTGTTGTTGTGCAATCTTACCAATGTCGATTATAGGAATGTGAAACTAATGGATAGTTTGAGAACGTGGAGTTGTAAGTATTACTTGTATCTCTTCCCAAATTTTCACATATCTCTCTCATACTTCTTGGAGCTAATTCTTAGTAAGTCCATCAACACTCTCAACTTTAATAATAAATCTTCCACAGTTGGGTAATCTGTTGAAATCAACTAAAACCATTATTGCTCTTATATGTTATGTTAATGACATATTCAATATATTTGGTCTAAAAGATATCTTTTAGTCTTTGACAATGTGTTTAAGAATGTTAACTGCACCTTATACGTAAGGGCTGCAAGTTTCAAGACAAAATGTTTATCCTTCAATCAAAAACACTTTTAATGCCAATTTTAGATCAAAGCGAACAAAACCTTTGTGGAAAGTTATAGATGCTGTGGATGTATATATAGCACTAAAATTTGACACTTTAAAGTTGAAAATGTGATCCATAACAAAATGGCAGAAGTATTATGTTCAGTGTAAAACTACATTTAAGCAGGAAATCCATGGGGGATTTGAAAATAGTCTGTGCACTTTATTCAATGAAATAGATGTGAGAAAAATATACCTGTGGTGGACTATAATTTCTATAAGATGTTAATAATCAATGATTGGTATTAAATTTAATATTTATTTGACTATCATAATGTAGTTCAAGCTTAAAATTTGATTATAATATGGATTCTTTTCTTCTTATTTAAAGAAGTTGATCTAAACATGGTAATCCAAGAAACCGCTCCAGTTTCAGAAGCCCCTCACTATTCCAAAAAAGAATATTAATCTAGGGACAACGATCCTCTTCAACCACTGTAAGCTGATAACCCAAACTAACCTTGTAATCTCCAGAACCTGATCCCATCTAGCAGATGGAGTCCACCTTATTTTTAACATTTACACCTTACGCTTATTCATTATGGATTCATGCAGCATCCTTTGATCAATAGGGATAAAAGCATTCTCAAGGTTCTATTTACCAATGATCGCAGACTCCTGAGTTCCATTCTAAATATAATCTCCAACTTTTTCCCTCTAGACATCAGAGAATATTAATCTAGCCTCATCCAATTCAATTACTTCATATATCGGTTTGTTCCCATTCCTTGAATTATCACAGAAATCAACCTTCCTACCATTATTTATGACCTAGGAGATACAATTTATTATGAGAGGTTTACAATAAAGAAGGAAATTCCAAATGTGAGAACCAGGAGGCAAATAAGCCATGAAGAGAATAGCCAACGGGTCCTGAGACCCCTCAAATATTTGTGTTTGATGATTTTACTAAACAAGGCTAACGATTCGGAAACACATTCCACATCAACATAGCCCCCAGAGTTGTATTCCATAAATTTGTCATCCTAATGCATGTGCCACCTAATTTTTTAGAACTATACACTACATCCTAGCTGACTAACCTAGCTGACTAAGTGTACTTTTCTAGCCTCTTCACTTCCTTGTCAAAGGAAGGATCTACATAATTTATTGACGTTGTTAACAAATGTTTCTTGAGGTTTCCAAACCGACAACAAGTATATTGGGACTAAAATCCACGTCATTGTCCTCCACTTTCAAGTCCAATCATGTTTTACGTTACGTTTATATATTGTGTAGTTTTCTTTTATGTTATATAAAATTATAATATCAATAAAATTTGTTATCATAATAAATGAATATTTTTAATGACATTTATTGTGATTTTGTGTAGGTAGTATACTAATATATATATATAGTTTTTAAAGAAAAGTAAGATCACATTAATTTTTTAACAATCTAGTTCTATTTAAACTTGACTACAAGATGTTTGACAATGACGAAATACATTAATTTTTTTATTTTAATATACTAATATAATATATTATAATGATATTACTTATTATATTTTGTAATGTATATTTAGATTAAATTGTATATTATTGAATACAATATTTATTTATATTATAAATATAATAATAATATATTATTTATAATTTAATATAACAATATAATATAATTTCTAATTTATATTATAGATTATAATAATATAATAGATAATATATCATTAATATAACATATTTATTATAATTTATTTCTAAATACAATCAATTATTATTATTATTTAATCTTTGCTTTGCTACATGAACTAAAATTAATAAAAAGGAAGAGTCACTAACTTACATATTTACATGGTAAAATGAAGAATCATGTGGGTAATAGATCAACATATACCTTTAAACTATGCAGAGATTTGTTTTCACTGCCAAGCAAAAATTGGAAGCATACACAAAACATATGAAAGGTTTGACATAATGGCTTAAACAAAAGTGGTTTCATGGAATGCCACTAAAATATGCATAGAACAATTTCCCTAATGACAATTTATTGCTTTTGAATGAAATATGTCGAGTGGATGTCATCTCTTGGAATGCCAAGGTTGCAAGATATGAAAAAAAATGTGTTCTCTAAAAAAAATACCGTAGACATTTAAGCAAATGCAATGTGCAAAAGTAGTTTCATGGAATGCTATGTTTTCTTATTATTATTATTATTATTATTATTATTATTATTATTATTGTTGTTGTTGTTGTTAATAATGATGATGACTGGAAATAGTTCGACCAAAACGATGAAAGCGGTGTTGTTGGGCCCAAATTTTATAATGAAAAAGCTGAAAGAGTAAGAAACTATATCCACATTTGGTGCCTCGCTAATAGTAATAAGGAAAGCCATCATGAAGAAGAACCCCGTCAGTTGAATAGTGAATCACCTGATAATGTCGATCTCAGTGACAATGAATTAGTACCCCGACATTGTAGAACATAAAGCAAACATAGACTACGCTCTTGCGATATTGAACACTTTATCGATGGCATTTAGTTTCTTGATGGAAGGTGTCTGAAGTTGTCCAGGAGGAACCAGGTGGAGGTAGTTCGTAGCAGATGGACATCATGGCACTTCAGGAATTGCTAAGCTCTCTGTTTATAGTCTATTGAATCTACGCTTGGTCTTCACAGGTCTCTTGTTGCAGCACCTTCAATATGTCGGTGGTGGCTTGCTTTGCATTTCTCACAACCAAGGCGGTTTAGCAGGTGGGCTCAGGCATCTTCGTCTGCGAATAGTACGTCATGGAAACGGGAACCACTCCCATCATTAGAAAGATCGGCCACACAAAATCTGCCTAAGCTTTGGTTTAGTTTGGATGTTTTTGGTTTGGTGTTTTGTGGAGCTGGAGAAGGTGGTTTTGTCGAAGGTTTTTGGAGGCTTGGGACTTTGCAATTCCGAAGTGGCTAACCTCCTCGACATTGAGAGCGAAAAAGTTGCAATGCTATTCGAAATTATTAATTTATGTTAATTTTATTACTATTACTTTTAAAGGGTTTTGGTTGATGATTGTAAGTTTGCGTCTGAACGTTAATGGCAATGGACCCGTTCTCTATCTCCTACCTAAACATTGTACATTGAAAATCATTGCAAAATATTGATCAAGTTTTAATTCTCGTAAATGATTGATAATGTAAGTTTTTTATATTTTTTAATTGAAATTTAACTATTTTTCCTAATAAAATAATCTTATCACATTAGTGAATAGAAAGCCAAGTAAATAACAATTTTTGAATTTTCTATTTTAAAAATTAGATTTACCATTGGAAAAACTTTAGAAAGTAGGGATACACATGTTTCCCAATACAAAACTAATTGGAAAACTGATTACAATATTACCTACATAATAGGTACTAATAATTAAAAGTAGGATTAAGACTCTATTTCTAGATAATAATTAATTATATATAAAAATAATAAACAATCTTAACATTTATGAGAAAGTAACTACTAGCGAAATACAAAATTGTATGAATTATATAATTTATAATATATAAATAATAACATACAAATATAAATATTATAAATAATATACCTATATGAAATTATTAATAATATAAATATATTGATAATAATATATATCAAGCTTAAGAACATACATAAATACCATACTCAAGGCCCTAAAAGAAAAGGCAAGGCAATACAAAACATATAATAGTGAAAGATTTCAAGGTGAGTTGGGTACTGATGATAGGGAAAATAAAAAATTATTTCAAATGATATATTATACACCAAGGGACCCATATCGTACTCTAGTTACAAAATTAATGAAACTATTGGACTCACATGACTAGTGTGCATTACAAAGTGATCCACAATGTGTAAAGTGGTAACATATTTGATTATCCATTTTCTATTGTCAAGGGTGGATGAGGATGTGGTGAGAGATTATTTAATTATGGCTCGACTTCAAGTCTCATGTGTAACGTGAATCAACGATGCAATGCCATTGATTTTGGGGAAAGACATTGAGGTCCTAGAGTCTACCATGTAGCTTCCATTCATTGATGATGCCAATATATTAACTTCTATAAATATTGCATTAGGATTAAGAACATATAAAAATGTCATATTAAGACCCCTAGAAGAAATGGCAAGGTCATATAAAACTTGAAAATAGTGAAATATGTGAAGGTGATATGGGCAATGATGGTGAGGGGCAATGATAATTTATTTTTGATGACATCATACACCAAGAGGTCCATATCAAACTCCAAATTCTAGATTCAATATAGCTTTGAAATTTACATGTTCATTGCCCATTGCAAAGGGATACATATCTTCAAAGGTGGGAACATATCTGAATAGCCATTTTATATTATCAAGGGTGGATGAGGATGTCATGAGATCTAATTTGATAGACATATGGATATACATCTTACATGTAGCTCAAATAAATAATGCAATGTCATTGATGTGGAGACCAGACATTAAGCTCTCATAGTCTATTTTATGGGTGTCATTCACCAATGCTATAGATTGCATTCTATTTTGTGAATAATATATGGATAATGTTTGTCTCTTCCAGTTGGATATTATGTTGTGCAAAGGCATCATATTAATTTTAGTTTTTAATCTAAGATCTTCAAAAATTGCTTCGGATATAATAAACAATAAATGTACACCATCTCTATCTCTGAAGACATAATTGAGTATGTGGGAATTGTTTAAGGGTTTTTATATGACCTTTTCCATTTATTAAAAAGGAATATTAACAATATCTATTATAATCATAACATATATTAAATATAAATATGTGATAATTATAATAATTATACTAAAATAATATTATATAATTAAGTAAATATATATAATATTAATTTTGTATAATATAATATATCAATATATTTAATATTTTATTTTAAACATTTATTAAAATAATATAATATCTATTAGTTATATATTATTACAAAGTTTATTAATAACGTAAAAACTTAATTATAACCTAATTACAATTGACTAACACCAAACTAAATGACCTCTTGACAAGCAGATAGTGTTTTATAACACAAAGTAGTTCACTCTTGGAAAAAATATATACAAGATGAAAAAGGTTTATGACACATATGGACTAGTTGGAGAAGGTTTTTAACATGTATCTCACAAGTTTTTATTTGATATGGCTTGTAAAATGATGTCACAGATAAATGATTTCCATGCTCAATGAGCATAATATGATGCCATGCGCTCTGGTACATTCCCCCACCTATCACTTACAACTAATCTCAAATTGTCTATGACATTTAAATGAGGAGTGTGTTGTACATCAATCCAATGACCATTATTGAGAACCTATAAACTATGCACATTGTGTGTTATTTCATACAACATGGCACCATATTGCATTCTTGCATATCAATCAATATGAAGATAAAATTGACCTAATAAACTCAAATGAGAGAAGAAATACTAACATAATATTTAAGATAAAAAAATAATATAAATATAACACAAATAATATTACATAGTATACATGATTTCACCAAAGAAAATTATTTTGGGCAAAACACCCATCACAATAATTCCTTTAATGTATTAACTCAATCATTTACAATATAAAAATACACTACCAAGTTTTTTGTTCCCCCTATTGAATGTGTGACTATATATAGGTAAATCAATATTTAATTTTCAAACAGGTAAAACCATGGGTTATATAAGATATTGTTAAAACAATTATCATTCCAATTATGATGTAAATCAAAGTCATGATGATCAAGAATATAAATCTCATTAATTTGAATATTATTTTTGGGATGTAGCTATGATAAAATATGACATTCATCAAAATCATTAAACCTGTGATGAATAATGTTCTCATCTGAAACTTCATCATTTAAAAAAAATTAATTTTTATAAATTATAAAACAAATATACAATGGATGGTAAGCATTTTGCATACATTCCTAGCTTTTAACTACATGATCAGTAGAACAACCAATGTATATAATTTTTTTTTTAAAAAGGTTTGTAAAAAGTAAGTTCACTCCAAAATAAAAATGCATAAGAAATATAGTATTTTTACGAAATTGCAAAAAACCTAGGAAAGACATGAATGATAGCTGACAAATGTTTGTTTCCATTTGTCACCATGGTGATATTTTTCATATGACCAATTTATTAAGGAATCTATAAGTGGTATTGAATCTAATGAATAAGATTGATTCATGAATGCATATATAAAGGTTGAAGTAGAGTATAAAAATAGACTTACTACAAGAAATATGGCATATGATTTTCTTGTAAACTTTTAATGAGACAAATGGTTGGCTACACATAAAAACATGAATTTTTGTAAAAGACTGCAAACATATTATGAAACAATGTCATGATCAAAAATTCTACCAATTAAAGTTTTCCTAAATTCATTCTAATATGGTTCATGCGAGCTTGCACTTTTATATATTCTTGTCAAAATATGGTCATAGATTTTAGATCAGTTCTCTATTTTTCAAGCATATTTTGAAATATATTTCAATACAACTTCACATGAAAGATTAGGTTGAAAATCAACATTTCATCTCCAAATGTAAATAATGGATGGATTGTAAGTATTCAATACGTCATCATTATGAGAAGGATTATATTTTCTAGCTTTGTTATTTTCAAAGACTAAGGAACATTTTTGATGTAATTCCCAAGACTCTTTGTAAGTTAACATCGAAAAATTGCTCTTTTTTCAGTTAAACATGTTTATTATGTGAACTTAATATACCTTTGAACATGATTCACAACCTCTTCATATTTATTAAAATGATATGTTTAAATATGTCTATTGTATTTGATAAATGTGGATCATCAAGAATAGAATGATGAATCATTTTATAATTATGAAAACTATGAGATGGATTCAAAGTCGATATATATGTAGAAATAGAATTTTGTATTTACAACTTTAGTTTTATCCTCGCAATCTAATGTATAATATTGGGTATATATTTTATCCAAATGAGTTCATGAATATATGTTGTAAAATATTGTAAACATATTGTGAATCAATGTCATGATCAACAATACTACCAATTAAATGTTTCCTAAATTCAATTGAATATGGTTCATACGATCTTGCACTTTCATATATTTTTGTCAGCGTATGGTTATAACTTTCAGATTAGTTATCTATTTTTGAAACATATTTTAAAATATATTTCAATACAACTTCACATGAAAGAGTAGGTTTACAATTAAAATTTGATCTCTAAATGAAAAAAATGGATGGATTGTAAGCATTCAATATGTCATCATTATGGGAAGGATTATATTTTCTGGCTTTGTTATTTTCAAAGACTAAGGAACATTTTTGATGTAATTACAAAGACTCTTTGTAAGTTAACGTTGAAAAATTGCTCCTTTTTACCTTAAACATGTTTATTATGTGCACTTGATATACCTTTGAACATGATTCAAAATCTATTCATATTTAATAAAATGATTTATTTAATGTATGTTTATTATATTTAATAAAAGTTGATCATCAAGAATAGAATGATGAATCATTTTATTTTTATGAAAACTATGACATGGATTCAAAGTCGATATATATGTCAAAAAAGGAATTTTGTATTTACAACTTTAGTTTTATGCTCCCAATCTAATTTGTAATATTGGGTCTATATTTTATCAAAATGAGTTCATGAATATATGTTATAAAATATTGTAAACATATTATGAATCAATGTCATGATAAAAAATAATACCAATTAAAAATTTCCTAAATTCATTTGAATATGGTTCATGCGATCTTGCACTTTCATATATTTTTTTCAACATATGGTCATAACATTCAGATCAGTTCTCTATTTTCAAAGAATATTTTAAAATATATTTAAATAAAACTTTACATGAAAGAGTAGGTGGACAATCAACATTTGATCTCCAAATGTAAATAATGGATGGATTGTTAGTATTCAATATGTCATCATTACGAGAAGGATTATATTTTTTGGCTTTGTTATTTTCAAAGACTAAGGAACATTTTTGATGTAATTCCAAATACTCTTTATAAATTAACATTGAAAAATTTATCCTTTTTTCCTTAAACATATTTATTATGTGCACTTAATATACCTTTGAACATGATTTAAAATATCTTCATATTTAATAAAATGATGTATTTAAAGTATGTATATTGTATTTAATAAATTTGGATCATAAATAATAGAATGACAACTCATTTTGTTTTTATAAAAACTATGACATGGATTCAAAGTCGATATATATGTTCAAATATAATTTTGTATTTACAACTTTAGTTTTATCCTCCCAATCTAATGTATAATATTGGGTCTATATTTTATCCAAATGATTTCATGAATATATGTAGAGCCTTTATGTTTATATTCATACATGATAATGTTATTTATTTATATGAGGTTAAATATAATAATTTACAAAAATAAAATAAAAGGTCAAATGAAGTAGTTTATTTCATATCTCTACCAATAATCTTGTCCTTATAAGTAATTTTATAACACTTCCTCATGGAATATTGTAAATTTATGAATGCATATAAAGAGATGTATGATGTGGATTAGATATTATAATTTTTATTCTCCAACAATAAAATTGACATGGATTTTTAGTTGGATTAAAAGGCTTTGCTCTATGAAAATTAATACATTTGTTGTTAGTAGAAATTAATGTGAAAAATAAAGTAGGATAAAATAATTAATCAATCATGACAGTAAGTTCAACATGTATTTTTTTCTAATATGATCTTATTCCCTACAAAGTAGAAGCACAAAACATCAATTATTAAGTAAGCTTATCATTATGTTTTACATGGAGTCATTCTTGAAGATCCATAATAACAATTTCTAAATTGTCCTCTCTTTTTTTTAACAAAAACATATGTGGTTTTTTGGGTATGATGACACATCATTAGATTAATTAGAATAAACCTAAATTTTTTATGGCTAACAATTATTTTATCATTATAATGTATAAAATGAAGTGCATGCTCATGCATTTGAAATTGTTTGAAGTGTGTTACTCTAAACATAGCTTAACATGTAGCAAGAAATAGAAAATGACATATAAAATTAATTTTTTTGATTTCATTTACATGAGATGTGTCAACTGTTATCAAAGGCATAATGCATGTTGTTACTCAATTTTTTGATTTCAAGTAATTTTGGTTTCTTCTATTTATGTTCATGTATTTGGGAGAATAGGGATGAATGAGTAAGGTGGTTCTACTATGTAATCAAAACATGTATTTTATGATCCATATAAAACTAAGTTGGTTTGTTATGATCCTTCAATCTTAATACATACATATGGAAGCATAAATGAGATGCTATTTGGTTTAAATGTTTACAATAAAAAAATGCACTACCAACTTTTGTATTTCCCCTATTTTATGTGTGAGTATATATAATTTCATCAATATGTAACTTTAAAAGTGGTAAAATCATGTCATATATAAAACATGTTCTCAAAGTACGTGTCAATATGGTCCCCAAAAAATTGGAGTGTTACCCTAAACCCTATTGGGAGATACACAATCTTTACCCATTTTTGCTATATAGTCTAGTATAGTGTAATAATAAAAATATATGACACATTTCCAATAAAAAAGGGAAAGGAGGTGAAATATAAAGGTTTGGTATGGATAATACTATTTATAATATAATAAAACTTATGACCTAGAGTTCAATATTACCAATGTTAAATATTGCCTTTTCAAATGTTAGTAAATATAAGTTATGTATTCTGAAAGCCCAAACTATTTTTAAAAAAAAATTGTTTAAGGTTTTCTTTATTTATGGGAGGGATTGACACATTATGAGTTTTTTTGGATTCCAAGTTGGACCTATATATATTTTTATGTTCACAACCACACACATTGGTAGTTGAGGTGGTTTGGTGCTAGTTTTATAAATTATAGCATGAATTTATCCAACAAAACCATTGACCAACCCAAATTCAACCCAAAAATTGGATGTAAACATATTTTTTTATCATTTTTATAAAATAATTTTGATATCTATTTTATCATTATTTATATCTCAAAAGTTCCTTTCCCTGGTAGATTATGCATTAATCTATGTAATTGACATATTTTATTATTTCAACATTTCCTTGTCATGTGTTGAATAAAAAGTATGTGTTACATATAAAATATTTCGTAAATAAAATGATATTTTTTTTCAAAAGATAAATAATTATCAATTCAAGACAATAATAAATTCTATTCTTCAACTTTTGGTTCAATATTTTTCAGATTTAGTAGGAAAGTTCATAAAGTTTACCAACATGGACCAGAACCTGTTTGATAATAAATTATATGTGATGTAAAAATATTATGAAACATTTTCCAAAGGTTTAAACATATAATGTTGTATCATACATTATTATATCACTTTACAAATTTAGTTTTCCCAAATCACTAGCAAGAATAATAAATCTTGCACCAAATCAATTAATTTTATGTTGTAGAGAAGCTTCTCACAAATGTTGATCAATATATGTTAATAGATTCAGCCATGTGAAACTAATTTCATTGATAATAATGTATCTGATATATTAAAAAGACTATTTTAAATATGCAAGTTCTTTCCCTTGTAATGGTTTTATTTATTTTATAGGTAGGCAAAGACATGAATGCACTATCCTAGTGTTTATATTAAATAGTACAATACCTATTGATACAAGTAATAGTAATGGAAAATTATTATGATTTTATTTAAAATAAAATATAAAAGTGTTAATAAGGTAAGATTTTCATATATGAGAAGTAACCTAAATAATCATCTTCAATGGAAGCATTATGGTGTGTTGATTGTAGTGAATGCATTAGTAGGAATAATTTGATGTTCTAAAAATAATGCATTTAAAACAAATGCATTGGTAGAAAAGGATTCATAAATTTGGCATCTTTATTAATTTTTTTTTTAATAAATGAAGATATCATTTCCTTCAAATAATTTGAAATACTAGTATCATTCCAATTATGTTGTATATCAAAGTCACGATGATCAAACATATCAAGTTCATTAAGTTAAATATTATTGTCAAAATGTAGTTCTAAAAAAATATGCCATTCATTAAAATCTTCAAATTTTTGATAAAGAATGTTATCATCTAAAATTTTATCATTTGGAATAAATTCATGTTTAGAAACTATATGATTAATATACCATGGGTGGTAGGAATTTTGGATGATTTCCCAATTTTTATCTACATGTTTAGTAGAGCAACCAATCTCATTAATAATGTTAAAAAAAGGAATATAAAAAATAAGTTCACTATAATATAACAATGCATAAGTATTATAATATTTTTATGGAATTCCAAATAATCTTGGAAATACATGAAAGACAATGACACATTTTTTCCATTTTTCACCATGACAACTTTTATCATATGACCAATTTAATGTAGATTCTATAACTAGTATTGATTATAATTAATAAGTTTGACTCATGAATGTATCAATGAAGGTTTAAGTATTAATAAAATTATACTTACTATGATAAATATGGCATAGCATTTCATTTCAAACATTTGATGAGATAAATGATTGCCTACACATAAAATGCATGAGTTTTTGGAAAATATCCCAAACATATTTTGCATTAATGTTATGAACAAAAATACTACCAATTAAAATTTTCCTAAATTAATTTCAAGATGGTTCATGGTAACTAGAATTTTTACATATTATTTTTACCATATAGTGAGAGCTTTGATATCATTTCTCTACTTTTGTAAAATATTTTAATACAAATTCACATGAATGAAAAGCTTGACAATTGACATTTGTTCTACAAATGGAAAGAAAGGTTGGATTTTAATTATTCAATATGTCATCATTATGAGAATATTACATTTTTTGGCTTTGTTATTTTCAATGACTAAGGAAGATTCTTGATGTAATTCCTAAGAGGATTTGTACTAACATTGGAAATTTGTTCTTTTTTTCCTTAAGCATGTTTATTATGTGCACGTAGTACACCTTTGAAAATTATTCTAAATATATTCGTATTTAATAACATTATTGGTTGAAATTATGTCCATTATATTGAATAAATGTGGACCATCAATAATATAACAATGAACCATTTTATTTCTATGAAAGCTATCACTAGATTCCAAGCCACTATATATTTTAAAATAGGCTTTTAAATTTGTAACTTTAGTTTGATATTCCCAATCTAATGTATAAATATTAGGTCTATATTTTAACCCAATAAATTCAAGAATATTTGTAGAGCCTCTATGTATATATTCATACTTGATAATAATATTTATTTATATGAGGTTAAATAAAACAAGCTATTTTGGGAAAAACCAAAAGGCAAAATGATGCAATTTATTGCATAATTTTACCAATACTCTAGTCCTTCTAATTTATTTTATTATAATTCATCACAAAATTTTGTAAATCTATGATACATATAAAGATATGTATGATCTAGATTTGACATAATACCTTTTATTCTACTACAATGAGTTTGATGTGGATTTTCATATGGATTAGAAGACTTTGCTTTGTCCAAATCAAGGCATTTTTTTATCAATAACACTGAGTGTAAAAAACAGGTAGGAAACCATGAATAATCAATCATATCATTAAGTTCAACATGCCTTTTTATATAATATGATCTTATTTACCACAAATTGAGTACATAACACATTAAATATGGAGTAAGTTTATCATTAGACATTGTATGGAGTCATTATTAAAGGGTAGTAATATTGAGAGTTTTGGTGTATCGGTTTATAGCTATATATAAAATGGGATCACTTGGAGTGGTAAATAGCTAATTTGGGGTTAATGAAACTCCAAAACTTTAAACTCTAAACTAAAATCTCAAACAATGAATTCAATCAAATCTATAGTTGGAACAACATTGAATGATAAACACAACATATTAGAATGATTTCAGTAAGTGGAGAACACACTCAAATTCAATGATTTATGGTTTGATATTTGTGACAATAAATAGTCAATTGAGCCAAAATAGAATTTAAAGGATATTCAAATATGCATGCAAGCATGGGCATTGATGAGGGCCTCAGTTCGCAAAGATGTTTTGTGTCATATTTAGGGGTGAAATAGTACATGGGATGCACATAAGTAATTTAATGGGATATATGAATCCTACTTAGATTTTTAATTCATTCACATATAGTTAAATTTATTCAACCTCATGTTAGAAGATGTTGATGTGTTAATATTGGCTTTATGAATATGTTTTACAAAATGTCATGTAGATACTACAGGTTTCAAAATCAATATCTATATGACCGTATTCATAAAATTCGTTCTTCACAACTATTACATGTACTGAGAGTCTTTACAAACATGAAATCAGTTGAAATTTCTAGCATTTGATTAATTGGTTGAAAATATATCAAAAAGAGAGAAGGATTTTTAGAAAAAAAACTAAGTCCATAATAGGATGAAGTGTCTGCTATGTTAAATTAATTATTCCAAACCATCCAAGTTCACATCTTCCAAATATTAAGGAAGTAATAAATACAAGGGGAAAAGTGACAAAAAAATTAAAAATCGAGGTGGTCAAAATCATAAAAAAATGGTAAACAAAACCTCCACTATGAATGGTTTGGCATAAATGAAATCTATGAGATTCAAGAATGTATCACTCCATGGGATAAAATTGAAGCATATTTTAAGAATAAAGAGTATATATGAAAGGAAAAAAAGTCAAACTCTACTTAATTCGGCATTGATTATGTGTTTTTTAGTATAGATGATGAATAAAACACTATCTTAGTTAGCTCATCATGGTTTGATGCCTCAATTCATGATACTGGTGCCACTCTACATGTGACTTTATGAAAAGACTTATTTGAGGATTTTAGTGAATAAAATTGTGGTTTAGTATACCTTTAAGATATATCATATCTAAAACCATAAGGAAGAGGTACAATATGACTCAAGTGTCTAGGGATTTTAGATATAAACTCTAAAATTTTCCCTACCTTCCTTAGTTGAAATGAAACTTGTTTTACCAAGTGATGATAAATAAAAAAATCCATTCCATCTTGTTGGATAATGGTGATGTCACTATTAGAATAAAATGTGATAATGCAGTCATCTTGACTAGATATGAGGAAAGAAAATTGCTCAATCTCAAGGGTGGACCATAAAATTAAATGAATTATCCTTATCTCAGTGAAGATATAATATATAAAAACATGTTATGGCATTATATATTTGGCATACTCACTATAACATTTTTGTATTACAAAATAATGGTGATGTTAGAATGTGTACCTTACCTACAAAATTAGATGGAAAGTGTGAATCCTACATTCTGGCTAAACACATAAGAGAATCATTTTCAAAGTCACAATTCAAAGTCAAAATAAATTTGTATTTAGTTCATTCATATTTGTTGTATAATCTAATCCTCTCTATTGGTGGTCATAACTAATTCATGTTGTTCATTGATCACTATACCATAATGACTTGTATATTTATTTTTGAATATAAATTAGAAGCCTTAGAGGATTTTCAAAATTTTTGAGTCATGATTTAAAATTAATATCAAACCTATATCAACACACTTCAGATAGATAATGGTGGTGAATACACTTTAAATAAGTTTGAACCCTATCTCAAGCAAAATGGGATAAAACATCATCACATAGTTCTTCACACTCTACAATAAAATGAAGTTTCAGAAAGGATGAATAAAATTGTGATGAATATGGATTGTTTTATGTTATAATTAAAAGGGATAAATATCCACTTTGGGGGTGAATAAGATAAAGTAACAGTATACCTCTACAACTGATCACCATTAACAACTATTGAATTCAAGACGTCATAGGAGTGTCATCTTCTTTCAGTGCAATAGTTTAATATTTTCAAATCCATTAAATATGAAATAATTACCAAATAGTATATAAATAAGTTATACCATAGGAGTCACAAATGCATCCATTTAGGATAGTTTAAACCCTCCAAGGCATACACTCTATATGATGAGAAAGAGAATAAGTTTCGTATCACAAGAAAAGTTTTCATTTATGAGATCAAAAAGGACAAAACAATCGTTGATCAGTAATTTAGTCAAATTGAGAAATATGTAAAGTTTTATGTTTACAAGGAGAGTGATTTAGGTGATCCAAATAGTGAGTGTGGGACATACAATTTGGAATCAATTGATTCTTTATTATAACTTATACATGATATTAAAACTCTTCATTAAAAAAAGAGTGAAAATTCATCATTCATTGAACATGGTCAGTAAGTACAGAGGATAAAAAGAGAAAGAACATCAAAATATGAACATGAAATACTTTAAAAAAATATATGCCAAAGTGGGCCATTCAAACATTAAAATATGTGAAACTTGATAAAGTTGGGAAAATAGGAACTCGAATTGTACATGTGCATGCATCTCAATCAGACAAGTTCCTTGATGAAATTCAAGATAGGATTGAGAAACTTACCTTGGATAATTATCTAGAATAATAACTCAATGTTGTGTTTGATTCAAAATGAACATCTTTCAAATAATCTGAGAATCTTAAACCTTGGATAAAACCAATAAAATATGAGTATAATGCATCAGTGTATATTAGACATGGAAATTGGTTAATCTTGGATATGGATACAAACTAATTGGCTATAAGTGGTTCTACCATAATAACTGCAAAGGTGGTAGCTCACTTGAAAAGCATGATAAAAGGATTCTTATAAAGGTGTATGCTCAAAATGAATGAATTGATAACAATATAACCTTTGCACCTACAACAAAAAAGACTACCATTTGAACCATGTTCATTATATCATTTCACAATGGATGGGAAATTCATGAAATGGATATCAAAATTAAATTCCTAAATGGTGACATCAATGAAACTATGTACATGATGCAACCTGAAGGTTTGTAGTAAAGATCCAAGAGCATAGGGTATGAAAATTATAAAACTCATTTTATGGTTTGAATTAATCCCTTTGAGCATGGTATAATAAACTCACTGAGTACCTCATGAAGATGAACTTAAAATGTTTTGAGTTTGAAGATGCAACTTTTTCAATCAAAATATTAACAAAATAATGTATTTTTGGTGTTGTATGTTCATGATTTGATCATCATAGGGAATACAGAATAATACACTATAAATTTAAAATTAGAGTTGATGATATGCTTTGAATTGACTAATTTTTGTTATCTTTATTACTATTTATGTATTGGAGTAATTAAAAACCCAAATTATTTCTTCACCACTCAGCATAATTTGAATGATGATATTCTAAGTAATATTTTAATTTTATCAACATGCCCATGGAACATAATCTCTAATTAACATCTAAATATTCAATATATTTGGTTGATGCCACTAAATACATACAACTCATTGGGAGTCTAATTTATGTCACCACAATTAGACTAGATATATCCTTTATTGTTGATGTTATTTAAAGATTCATTAAATAACTAAGAGACAGTCATTGGGTAGAAAAAAAAAAGAGTCCTTAGATACCTCAAAGGAACATAAAATTTTGGGATAAAATACTCCCAGACATAAGACTTTAAACAAGTTAGATATACATATTATGACTATGTTAGTGATCATGAAGATGGGAATCCCACTACGAGTTTTTTGATAAATTTGGAAACATCAATTGTTAGTTATAAATTTAAGAATCAATAAATGTTGTAAATTTATTTAGTTTAAGAAAAATATTTGTCTGCTTTAGAGGTAACTAGACAAATATTTTGGCACAAAAGGATTATTTCAGATTTTTAGGAACAACAAGTCTCATCAACACCTATTATGGTTGATAACACTTATATAATTTAAACGGAAAATAATTTAGTCTTTCACAACCAAACCAAGCATGTCAACATTTAATTTCATTTGATTCAACACTATGTGAAAAATGACAATGTTAAGTTGTAACATTTTCCTACAATAGAGAAACCAACAAACAACCTAACAAAAGTGTTTGGATTAAAAAAAATTAAAAATTTCAAAGGAATGTTTGGTCAAAGACCCATATATATTAAGGGGATATGCAATAATATTTTTCATATTCCTTATTAATCCTATGTGTGTTGAGTAGCTTTTGTCTTATTGTAATAGGTTGTTTTCCATTCTAGTAGGAATAACAATGGTCATTTGGAAATGTGAAGTGAACACCTATTTATTTTCTTATTTATTATAATATTTTGATTAATTTAGATTTGAATCATGAAGACAATTTTGGCTTACACCAAATATTACTCATTATCATTTCCTTAATAAATTATCTAGCCTAACACAAAATTGGATTTACAAGCACTGTAAGCATTTCCTTAACCTACAATAACACTTGTAGAACTATAAATTATTCTTCACCATCCATATTATTATATTTAGATAAATGATGACTTTTCATTTTTAAAATCATCTACAATAAATGAATACTCTGTTTGATTTTTTTTTCATGCATTCATAGTTTTTCATGCCTACTTTTTGTGCACCATTTTCTTTTTTTGTAAGCCAATGTTATTACACTATACAAAATTAATTATTAATTGTAAAGTTGATGGCCATATGAATGTGTTCTTATAATATTAGTTATTGGAGCACTTTTGTTCTTCATTATTACTAATTTGAATTTCTTAGTTATAAAAGTATTCAACTTGTTACTTTGCGCTCTCCCTACACATATATAAATCAAAAGACTCCATATCTATATCATTATTATTATTATCATCACTATCATCTTTGACCATGACCTATGTCTTAACAATGATTTATTCATTAAGTCACTTTTAAATAAAATCACAACACTCCATGCAACCATTTTATATGTACATATT
>JARHVA010001875.1:2837500-2847500 GCA_037957365.1 Torreya grandis
ATATTAATAAGTGGAGAAGAAATAAAACTATATCAATGACTTAAAGTACATAATATAAATATGTAATTTTCAAGAGTTGAAAAAAGATATAAATAATACATTGATATTAAATACATAGAAATATGTTGAGATATATCAATTAAAAGTTATTATATTCAATTTTTCACATATCACATTAATTAATAATTTAAGTACCTTCTCTACCAATTTCATACCTATTGGTCACAAATGACATAAATATAACTACATTAGTGTGCTGAGATCAAAAAAATATCTCTAAGACAAAAAGGGTTCCAAACTCTACCCTATGAGCAAGATATTACAAATTTTCAATTGACTTGAACCAAAATAAAAATAAAAATAAAAATAAACTTCTGTGTAAAAGTCAAATGGAATTCAAATAAAACATTGACATGACATTGTTATGGTTAACTCATTCCACTATAATCCCTTATTGCATATGTCTATAGACATAATTATCATAAATTACTTTTGATCAAAATTCATATTAAAAATATAGATTCAAAGCGGGAATGAATATTTCACAAATTTAAGGGCCAAACCCTTCTCTCATGTCATGTTACCTATTTTTCTCCCATAAATTATTTTACCTCATGGATGTTATTAAAATCATTCTTTCATTCAAGAGAATGTTTTTAAATAAATAGAACTAGCATATAAATTTTAATTGTATATATGTTAAATACATTAAGAAATAGCAATCTCAAGATTATTATTTTTTATAATTTTGCTAAATGGAATTAATTTAATTATATATTATGTGAGAGTTAATTTTTTATAAATGGTTAAAAATTATATTTGTGGTCCCTTTGTTAAAACAAATTTATTTTAAAAGTTAAAGTCAAACATAATTGTAAACAACTCACTCCATTACAATTCTTTACTATCATTTTATCAACACACCTATCAATGTTCAAGGTTCTACCAATAAAATGATGAAAAAATGTGCATATAATAAAGTTTATATTTAAAAACTTAATGTAAAGATTTAAAAAATGGAATAATCATAACTGTAAACTCTAGGGTCTAAACGTAGGGATATGCATCTGTTGTACCATCTTTTCAATTTCACTCTTTTTGGCATAGGGATACCTATATGGTCTAATTTTGGGTGATGGACTTATTGGAATGAGCCTGATGGCATGAATGTGTGTGCATCTTAGAGAATGTCCTTTTAGCATGTCACCAAAAATAATATAACGGTCATCTATCACCCTTTCCAAATTAGGATGTGTAGACTCCATAGTGGATTAAACCTCTATGGAAAATAATTATGCCATAAATCCATTAGTACCTTTATTGAGAATATTCATCATATAATGGGAACTAACCAGTTATGGATATTTAGCCATAATCTATGTAGTTCAAAGGTCATCCATGTTGAATGTAATATCATTAATAGTTCCTCTAAATTCATCTCAATAGAACCCAAAGTGGTGAGCTACCACACTTCCAAAATAATTCTAGATCCTTCCATGTGAATAGAAAACACAAGAGAATATAAAAAGTGATCTCCTATATCAAGTTTAATGTTATGGCATTTTCCAAGATAGTTGACAATACCACCATCTATAATCATGACCTATAATTATGGAGCTTGTTAAATCAAATTGTTTAAATGGGTAGCCAACTTATAATTTATTAATTTATGTATACTCCCAAAGTGAATTAACACAGTCACCTTTTGTTTGATTAGGAAACCTAACACCTTAAGATTTTGAGGAGTACTAATGCCTGAAAGTGCATGACACAAGATAGTAAGATTAAAATCTTCATATTCATCCTCAGGTTCTTCCAAACCTTACTGTGAATCCTCATCATCTTCTTCCTCCTCATTGGCACATTCAATATAAAACAATTTATTTTCAAGATATCAATGTCCTTTGCTCGATTCTCTATCACAGGTAGAATATAAACCCTTTCCATATTTTTATTCATTTTGATGAGGTGTCAATCTAGTAGGCTATATAAATGATGCTATTAGTAAGGGAGATTCATGAACATTAGTGAAATTTATTCACTTAATAAATTATGTTTTCTTATTTAGGTATGTCCTTGGTATGGTTTTAGACACATTACTTGGATGAAATATGTGAACCTCTAATTGGATGCTATCTTTGAGCCCACATAAAATTAGGTCAGTCAAATTTTCCATAGTGATGTCTACCACACATAAAGAGAGAATTTAAAATGATGGATGTAATCATTTACACTCCTAATTTGGCCTAAAATTATTAGTTGGCTAAATTAGTTTTTTAGATACATTGTTATGATAGTGGAACTACAACTCATTAAAAAATACCGACCATGAAATTGGGATACACATATTTTTCTTTTGAGAACTCAACTAATGATACCAAATGAATTGATTAGTTTTGATATTACCTAGTGATTTTTTGAAATTAATCCCACAATCCATTTAGGTCTCCTCTCATATCCATGAATTCCTATTTAATCACATCAAGATCATCTTTCCATACCATGCCATAAAACTCTAACTTATGCTGTTAAACTACATTTGAAATAATTAGATTAGAAGTTTATAACTTTGTGTCATCATTGTGATAATTTTTAGGCATTTATTATAATCTATATAATCCATCAGTGTTAGGCCAAACCATGCACAGACCTGAAGAAGGTTCTGTTTTTAAAAAATGTATAAATAAATGATACCATTACGATCACCATGTGAAGATGACTCTATCAACTATTAATGTGCACAAAGGTGAAACTTTTTTTCCCAAAAAAGAGTATCAATAGAATATATAGTTATGATCATTTTATAGAGATGAATTCAATGACTACGAATTCACAAAAGGTTAAAAAATATAGACTCACTTTTTTTCTAGTATTTTTTATTTTTTGTCAAAAAACTCATGAATAAAATTTAAATGATAAAAAACCAATTCATCTAGGATAAAATTTATGTTTTTAGATCATGTAGTGCTCAAGACAGTAGATCTAAAAAAACCATGTTTCATAAAATTTCCCAAATCAAAGCTTTGATACTACTTGTAATGATTTTTTTTAGATGATTCACAATAATAGAATTATATATCATACAATTTAGAACAAAATAAGTAGATCCAAAAGAATAATTGGCAAAAAATAAAAATACATGAATATTATGACTAAACCACTTTGAGGGTGAAACATCCATAACAATGAAATAATAATAAGGATTGTAATATCATTATAAGAGACTATCCACTACCTCCTATATATACTCTACTTAGCCATGGTTATTTTCTAGGCCTACCATACTAAGAACATTGACAAATGTAATAAGATAAAATGAAATTATGTAAGCCACAATTCATCCACACATACCACTAGAGACACACTATAGGTTAAGGTCATAGAAAAGACTCTTTGTCTCATGGCCTTAGTGAGGTTTAAAATCTCACTTGTAAATCCATAGTTAGAAGCAAATGGTAAAATGGCTAATGAAGAGCCATATTCATGTTAAACTACATATAATTTTCACTTGAAAACTCATAGTTATGAATTTTTTTGTAAAAGATTCATTTCATAATACTTTTCAATTGAATGTCTAATGTGTTGAGGGGAAGAACAAATGCGGTCTATTGATGGAACCCTGATAGTTTTCATTAACTATTAGGAGCATTGAAAGTCACCTATTAGTAGTTTTTTTTTTAATTTATAAACTCCTTATTATAGGGTGAATTTTAATGACTCTTATAGTCAACAAGAAAACCTTCTCACTAATGCATTAACTTTGTTATAGAGTGACTTTTATTGCTTATTATAGTCAACAATAAATTTCTCTCATAGTGAATTACACAAGCCCAAAAAATAATTGCATAAATTTATGTGGATGCCAAAAGAGTATCATTAAAACTTAAGTTAATAGCACTGAACCCAGGCTATGAATGCATTCATAATAGATACATTTTTATGATAAGAGAATATTTGTATAAATGTCATTCATACAAATAAGTCTACTTATTTAAATGAATTGCATTCATGTAATTGATTATTGTTACAAGATTGTTTTTCATAAACTTATTTGTTTATAATAAATGGATTGTAGTTACATAACCTAGATCATAATAGCTACCTATTACAAATGTTAACTTCAAATGGCCATTCATTTTTATTAGATTGGTTTATCATAATGTAAAAAGAAATAAACCTATAATACTATAAATAAAAACCCATTGATTTTATTTTATGTGGGGTAGATATAAATAGAAAACCCCTCACTCTATATGATTCATAAATAAACTATGCTAAATTAATTTACCACTATAATAGTATGATAATTCAAATATATATTCACACAAATTGAGAAAATTACATCATTTTTATCAAACATTCCAAGTCATATTCATAATTTTTTAACCATTTATCTCATAGACTTATTGACGTACAAAAAACCTTGCCTAAAAATAGGAAAGAGAGTAGGTAAATAACACTTAAAAATGGTGGAAGCAAAGAGTGTACGTAAATAACACTTAAAAATAGTAAAAGCAAAGAGAATAGGTAAATAACACTTACAAATGGTGTAATCAATGAAAGTAGGCAAATATCATCAAGAGAGAGTAGGCTAATAAAACTTTCAAGAAGAGAGAGTAGTAAAAAAGCAATTAGAAATAGAAAAAGCAAATATCACTTACAAATCAATCAAATATAACCATTTGCTCAAACCCTCCATCTGTTATTCCCTTCAATAGCAATACACACGTGTTCTGAATGATTCATATATTGACTACACTAAATTTAACTATAATTTAAGAATGTGAGGAATGATGGAAAGTGTAGAAATTTTTTTTAACAAACATTTATAGCAATATTAACATTTTATAGCTTATTTGGCTCATATCCTTATCAAGGTATTAAAAACCTCACCTTTACTCAACAATGGCAACCAATGACAAATACTCATGTTAATATTGCTTCTCTTCCCATCCTCTTGTCTCCCAAACCCTCTATCTCTTCTTCCATTCAAAAAAAATGTGCATGTAATGTAATGAAATGATGGGAATGTAACTGTTGAAGGTTGGCATCAAATATCATGGTTATGGGGTAATTGAAATCAGGTGAGTTGTTGAGTTACAACTCATATGGACTAGCTACGACTTGATCCTAAGACCTTTCATTTGTTTTTGGAGTGTTATAACAATTGAGATACTAGACCCTTTATGGCTAGCCCATCATTAGTTTGGGTGTGTCTTACTTCCAACAAAACCCATTAAGCCACACCATAGGTGCTTGTGGATCTTAACCTAGCTCTGATACCACATGTTGAGCTCAATCTCATATGGAGCAACTAGGACTCAAATATAGGACCTTTTATTTTCTTATGGAGTGATCTACCAATTGACCTACTAACCCCTCTATGGCCAGCCCATTGTTGGTCTAGGTGAGGGTTATTCCAAACAACACCCCTTAAGCCACACTATAGGTGCTTACGGCTCCTAGCCTAGATTTGATACCATATGTTGAGATATATCTCATATAAACTAGCTAGGATTTAAACCTAGGACCTTATATTTACACTTTTAGTCCTCTACCAACTAAGCTACTAGCCCCTCTATGGCCAGCCCATCATCAGTCTATCTGTGGTTTATTTACAACACCCCCCTTAAGCCACACTAAAAGTTTTTGGTGTTCTTAGCCTAGATCTAATACCATGTTTTGATCTACATATTATATAGACCAAATAGCACTCAAACATAGGACCTTCCATTTGTTACTAGAGTGATGTACCAACTGAACTACTTGCCCCTATATGGCCATCCCATTGTCAGTTTAAGTGTGGTTTATTTCCAATAGAGGTGTGTATTAATTAGAAGGTGTTGAGGGATCAATTATTTATCACCTTAAACTAGGTGTGTTCACTCTATGGGATATGTGCTATTTGTTGAAGATTTTATGGGGTCTGAGTGCTATTAGCTAAAGATTTAGTGGGGGTCTACTACATAATAAAACCTTGTGTTGTAATTAAAACTTATAATCCAAAATAACTCATTTTAAATGATTCACATATCAAATACATTGAAATTAATTATAATTTAAGAATGTGAGGAATGATGGAAAACAAACAAACACAATTATTTTCTTTACAAGAAGCATTCAAATCCATATTTTTATTTTCTAAATGATTTGGGTCATAGGCTTATTGAGGTGTAAAAAATATCACTTGTATACAATGATGGAAACTAATGACAATTAGTCGTGTAGTGGCTGATAATATTCTTATTATCTCATGTCCCAAACCCTCCATCTCCTCTTCCATTAAATAATTATGTGCATGCAATGTGATGGACCAATGGGGATGAAGGTATAAAAAGGTGGGAATCAAATAGTGCAATGATTGGTGATTTGAATGTGAGTCAATTGGTAATAACTATAGGGTGGTGAGGCATTAATGCCTTGTAACCTCAAACTAAGTGAATTAATTTCATTGGTTACATGCTATTAGCTAGCATTAAAATGTTTTGGAACCCATTTAGATATTTTTTGGTCATCATCGAATGGTTGGACATCAAAAATGACAATATAGTGACCCCTTACATGGAAATTGAAACCACAGGTCTGTAATACCATGTTATATAATAGAAATTTATAATCTTAAAACAAATGTGTAAACTTATCTATCCACCTTAATTTTATATGTTGATGTGGCATGGTTTGTGAACCACATAAGTAAAAATTTAGGATTCATGACTATATGATCTTCTTCCTTAGTATTAAAATAAATTATATGCCTTGATCCTACATTAAATATAATCAAAACCCATATATAGTCATGTCTAACATAAAACATTAAAGATCATCAATATTTTAGCTATATTTAAGTATAGAACTTTACAATTGGTAAAGAATTGAATTTTGAATATATAATTTGATTAGGTGAATAGTCCAACTTTTGATTGGTGTCAATGGAACTAGTCTGGTATACAAATAGGAGGTCTAGGTACACCTTACATTGATTATCAACATTATTTAAATCATCACCAATCACCACATGTTAACCTAAGTCAACATTGGCCTACTATACCACAATAGGATTTGAACTTGGGTAGGATTAGATATATAAAGCTTTTTGACTAATACACATACATCCCATTGGTATCAAATTTTTTTAACTAAATTAAAAAAAGGAGAGAGAGACGTTAATTATCCAAATGATTCCTATACTACCAAACAAGGCATAGACCACTAAATCAGTGAACATTAATTAAATAAATTGGCATAGAATTTGCTTTGTCACTTAACACCTATAAATTTTAAAAAAAGAAGTTAAATGTTTTATAAAATAATATTGTTATATTTTTTAAGAGTTTATCAAAAACAAATTAAATCATGTCATATAGTTGATATGATCATATTCCTAATTAATTTAAATATATATTTATAAATTATATTATGTAATTTCAATAAAATTTAATAAATATATTTATTAATTATATTAAATAATTTTGTTAAAATTTAATAAATTTAAAAAATAAAATATTTATGAAGGATATTTTGTAAGATTTTTAGCCACTCCAAACACAAAGGGTTATATGGATAATGGTTCTACCATTATAATGGAATGCAACTAATTTTCATATAAATGGACTATATGTAATTCATTTCCTAGTTTTATTTTCTATTTGCTTAAATTTTGAGAGTATAAATGCAACTATACTAGAAATGGATTATTTTATTCATTTTATTAAGGTAGTTGTTTGTCATTGAAATACACACACACACACACACACACACACACACACACACACACACACACACACACACACACACACGCGCGCGCGCGCGCGCGCGCGCACACACACACACGCACACGCACACGCACACGCACACACACGCGTGCACGCACGCACACACACACACACACACACACACACACACACACACACACACACACACACACAATTAAATGTAGTACATTTATATTTTTTCAAAAACAATAGAATTTATGTTTTTTTTGTAGAATTTATTTTTTTACTATTTTTTAACTACATAATGAGATATAATATTATGTTTTGAGACTAAATAAATGCTTAAATATAATTTTTTTAATTAAAAAAAATTATCATATTATGTAATAAAATGAATAGGTCATCGGGTAACCAAACACTAAAGTATAATAACATTAGGCTACAATAGGGCAAACACAGAGGATCATTTATGTGTTCACCCTATCCACCACTAAATGATGGATACAAAATATGAGGGATCAATTTTCACTCATTATTATATTTATATTTATCTACATCATCCTCTAGATCCTATATGGTTGAGGAAATTGTTAAGGCCAAACAAGGCAATTCTTATGTTATTTAGTCATTTATCCACTAGTGTTTGGGAATGTATAATTAGACTAAACTCCATTATAGTTGTGACATCATGAATGTGGTGAGGGAGTTCATCACTTACTTCTTGAACTGTGTGTTACATATCACGATAGCTATTGGCCTAAGAAGGAGACTGCTGATGAAGAGATTTTAAAGGGCCCAGACTGACAACACACATATCACTTCTCCAATGGTCTAACAAAGATTGAAAGTTTTCAACCTCTAGATGAGCCTTTTGAGTTTGAAATTGTATCTATAGCATTATATTAGATATCAGTTGTAATTTATGTTTAAGAAATTAAAAACCATTTGAAGATAAATGGTTATAATTTGTATTTTTTTAAGAAAATTAGAGAAAAATATTGTCGGATAATAATATTATGTCCCACTAGTTAGACAAATTTTAATTAAAAATAATAATAACACTTAAGAAATAATTATTAATATATATATATATATATATATATAAGAAAAAATAAATATGTTTCACTAATATCAATGACCCAAACTCAAGATATTTTAAGGGGAGATTGGAAGTGTATTGGACCTATTTATACCAAAAAATGTGACACATTATTGTGCTTTATAATGTTATAAAATTTTCATAAAAAAACATATGCCATATTTGGTTATATTATGTAAGTAACATGGTTGAATCCCTTAAGGAAATCTATTTTCAAGAAAACAACTTAGGATGATATAGTTGGGAAATTGTGCGAATCCACTTGTACATTGATTGGACATGTCTGTAAAAGCAAAAGAGATACTTGAAAGACATAATTTATTGGTTTTAAGGGCATAAATGATTAGTAGACCCTAAGTAAACAACTAGGTTTCCTATAGGTAAGCCTTAGTGAAAAACACACCAAATAAAATTTGAGTATGCTTGGATTTATGATAGCTTTGTAAATTTCATAAAACATTCAGCCTTGGGTAGTTTCAAATGAATTAATCTTCTAGCGAGCATCAAAAGTATCCACTTGAATGTGTTATTGAGATAAATATTAGCAACCAAGTCGAGGTATATACCAATAGAATGGGGTATCCACATGCCAATTATAATATTTCCACCAAAAATAAGGTTGTTAAACTCTAATATTATGGAGATGCTCATTTGGAATAACATTTTGTATATTAGTGACTAGTGAAATATCATTATTGTTAAGTTAAAATTAGGCACAAATGTTAAGCCAAAGGATTAAATACTAGAACCTTTTATATAATAGGTTACAAATAAACTTGATTCCATTTTCAAACATTCTAATACTCTTGACTCAAGGGAGAATAGCAAAGGGGAAAAGATTGTATGAAAGAATTAGAGACCACCATAAGGAGTGAGAGTTCATAAGAGTCAAGATTTGAGACTATATTTTCTCAAAAATTATTTAAGGTTTTAGTAGTTCCTAAGCTTTCCATACACTCTAAATAACACGAGGTTCCAAAATTTTCACTAAAACCTATGTGATTAGGAGGGACTCAATACCAAGATATTTATAAGTCATTCTACTATAAAGACTATCCTTGAATTTTTTATTTTCAATTGACAAGAGTAAAAAAATTATTTTGGATAATTCCCAAACTTCCATACACTATGAGTAACAACGTTTCCATAATTTTTACTAAATACCAAGTCCATTCTAAGTCATCATACC
>JARHVA010001875.1:2855000-2870000 GCA_037957365.1 Torreya grandis
GTAAAGAAGGTTAGATTTTAGTGAAGCTTGACTCCTTCATTATAGGTGATTCTATTTAAGCTTGTTTTGCTAAATACCATCTGTAAATATGAATAAATTTTCTAAGAGCTTTGATGACCTCCTGATTTATGATTTCATACATACTTATGGAATCCTTGGTTGTCACTTAATGTCATACCCTCTATTATGCATATCTTTCTATAGATTTTTAAGTTTTCAATTGTAATAAAAATCAATTGACTGGTTGTTTGTAAACACTCATTTTACTTTTATTGGTTGGACTTAATGAATTTTCCTAAGTGGTTAGGTTGAGCTATCTTCTATGGAAAAAGAATTATTTTATTCTACTTGTAAAACTATTAATCTAATTTTTTGTTAGTTTCATATTTATTAAATATTTTAAGGATTTAAAGGTTGGTTATATATGGCTATTTTGAAGCTAAACGAAGTATTATTTTTATTATGAATGATATGTGCTCCCTATCTTTGACTTGAATGAGTTGATTTGGTTGTGGTGGATTGAAGTAACATTGTTTTATTATTTCACACCCAAGTAAGCCTGTTGGGGTAAGCAATAAACTTAGTTATACCTTTCAGTCATATTAAATGGACATGATATATCTTGATTTACTATGTAAATCATCCCCCATAAGGATTAATGTATAACTTGGGTATTCCTCAGGTTGATAGGTTTCTTCGGTGATTTGGTTTTACATTGCGTATATTAGTTCCCCTATCTTTTATTGATTGTTTTATAATTGTTAGTGCCGGCTTAGTATTATTTTCATACCTCTTACCTTGTCTAAGTACCTAGTTGTCAAAACCCTCAACAAAACTGATCATTGGGGTTGTAAGGGCCATCGATGGTTGGGCTCATAGGGCTAGTTTTGAGGGATATTCTTCTTGATATAGTCATCCTTATCTATGGTTGTACCTTAACTTGCATATATTGACATGTTTCTTGATTGTATCAGTTAGTACTTGGTTCTTAGTTTGTATGTTGGATTGTATTTGGCTACCCATTTAAAGATATGGTTACATCTTCTTACTTTATGTAGCCTTGTAGTATTTTTATGTTGAAAAAATAAACTATTGTATATGATGTTATGTAATGGTGGTACTATTGATGACAGTGGCTAACTTATTGTATATTTTAAAAAGTTGTAATCATTATTTGGTATGCATTTATGTTGAATTTTATCTCTTTATTGAAACCATAGCTAAAATTTTGATTGTATTATGTTATGATTGATTATTATATATTGTTGAATAAATATTGAGATAATATAGTGGTACACTTGTTGATGTCAAATAAGCACATGAAGTTGAAAGGAAAAAGTTACTTTGGAAAATCAAAATCAATATTGTCTCTAGACTTGAATTCATATGAAAGCAAGTTGGTATCATCTTATGGCATGTTGAAAATATTTAGAGGTTTTTAATTCCCTTGATGGAGTTGTGTATATATTTATATAGATTTCATGATGAATATTATCTAGTGACATTCTTATGACATTTAATGCCTATTTATTATATATACTTAACTCTTGGCTATCATAATAACATGATGTTATGTAATTGTATTCAGAGATAATGTTATTTTTGAAAGATGTTTAGTAACATGTTAGACTTGGGCTTAAATCAGTAGCCATAGACAAAGTATGCATCATGTTATGTGATTAATACATACCTCCTTGAATTATTATTATTATTATTATTATTATTATTATTATTATTATTATTATTATTATTATTATTATTATTATTATTATTTATGAGATCATGGTTTCATGATTTATAACCAACAAAAAATTTAAGTACAAATGTACAAATTATTTATTCTAGAATATATGGAGGTGAAATTATTATTAAATATATGTTATGTTCTATATGTTACTCCTAGAAATCATGACTAACATATGGATCTATCTTATGGATAATAAATGTTTACTTCCCTTGTTATGTTTAGATTTATTATCATCTCATTCTAGTTATATGACAACTCTTAATTTGTGGCATTGTGTTTTAATACATGATCCTTAACATGTTTATAACTTTGGCTTAAATAAATTGTTGTTATAGTTTTGTGTAATTAGTTTCCATTGATGATAAAACCAAGGTAAAAATATTATGATAATGAAAGTTTTGATGGTTTTGGTATTATTTTAAGTAAGTTTATTTCTATTTCATAGGTAATTGTGATTAACGACTTTCCCTATAAGGGTATATATTCTTGGTTGTGGTTCTTACCCATAAGGGTAATTTAACATAATAAAGTATTGGCAAGTTTGCATAAAGTTAATTATTTTTTCCCTTTATAATTTAGACCGTGATTAATGGAAGGATTATTATGTTTTTATTAATTCATTTATGATACATATGGTTGTGGGATTATTGGTGGATGTATGTGTTTAAAATTCACAAGCTTACTCTTGGCATTGAGTAACCTGGTATGCCTTATATTATGATTATTAAATCATGGAATAATCATTGTGAATAATAAATAACCCCAAAATTGGGATGAGGAATTATTAGGATGTGGAAACCCATAATGATTACACTTGGATATATGATTAATAAACCCACCTTGGTTAAGATTTATTAAGTTATAACCTCCTTTTTGGCCATTCGTGTTATTGGTTGAATTTATTTATGTAATGTGCTCTTGTGTGGGCATACACATATTAATGGAATGGCATGGATGCTTATACTTATAAAATAACATGCTATGATAACCAAAGGATAAGTAACCATCCTATGGGTGCAAGACCCCTATGGCTAGCTTACAAGATGGTATATCTATATCATGAGGAGTAATTATTTTTCCAATGCTAGCTGTATGTTTATTCATTAAGATGATCACTTCTGTGATGTCATTAACCATAAGATAAGTGCTTCATGAATCATCTAATTTATTGATATTAATTCTTTCATCATGGTATTATATCTTAGGTGTGTCCTTCATCAAGTAAGGGAACATTGGTACAATGACCCCCAAGAGCTTTGGATCATGGTATAATTATCAATGGGAGTGGCCAAAGGAATAGTCCTTGCTTGGATTATTCCCCAAAAGGCTATGGAATCTTGAGCTTACATCGTGTTTACTTTAGAAGTAGATTAGAGATCTCCTCTTATTGATCTCATGATGTGATAAGACATTCTTAAACAATATAGTGAGATGAATTCTCTTGTTTAGTCATTTGGAACTCTATGTTAAGTATTATGCTTCTCCTTATCATGTGTACATAACATATGGTGAGAAAGATAATCTCAAATATGTTTATTTTCATTCATGATACTCTTGGAATTACCTAATAGAATAATAGAGATATTGGCTAAAATTTTATTGGCATCTTATGAATGTTTGAGAATGTAGCATCTTGGACTATCAAATGATGACCATAAGGATAACCAAATACTTGTGTAGGGATAATGGTCCTTAGCTGGTTTGATAGAGAAGATGAGTGACTTTATAAAGTTTGGAGGTTAATATTATGGAAATACATACTCATACCATCTTGAATAGCATTTTATTATAATGAAAACATACTTCCCTATGGCATTTACTAGTGGCGTTAACCTTGGTTGAGTATCCAATATGAAACAACTTGGTTATTGGTTATAAATAACTTTGGGTATTGTTTGATTAGATACATTATGATGCATGAAATTTGTGTATCGAGACCTAATAATTATTCCATCATGTAATCTGAAATGTAATTCCAAAACTATTATTTTGGGGGTTGTTTCATCTAGTATCAGAACCTATGCTATAAGGTTTGGGATGAGTTTTCGACGCACTGAGCAGATTTTTAGCATATTCTTGAAAGGTTGTTTAATCTTTTGTGTGATTATGCAAACCTGTGAAAAGGGTTGTGTTTGCATATTATACTTTTGGGTGGATGAAATACACATAATATGGATGTGCATATTTTCATGAAATCTTATTTTAAATTAGTATGTATGTGTATGCCTGTGGATGGCTAAATAACACTTGTTGGCTATGCTACCTTTGATAAGATTAAGTAGAACATTATATGATTGAGTGCATATTAAAACATGAGTGAAACTATATACCTTGTATGGACAAATATATGTCTTATATGATTTGAGAAGGCTATGTTATGACCCTTATAAAGGCAGTTAGCCTCTTGGGTGAATTAAATAGTGCTTTGTTATTGAAGCCTGAAGTGTTGAAAATTCTTACATTATGTAATGTATGCATGTGCAAAAATTATTAATTTTTTTTAATGACTCTATTATGTTTAACCATATATTTGATTAGGTCAACCATTCCCTAATCAAGTTTTATTGGCATATATGTCACCTTTTAACTGTTAGATTGTAGGGGAAAGTTGATCGGAGACTAATGATAACTATTTTTCCCTTAGAATTGAGAAAATAACTCGTTTGATGTGTCTTTTCATATTTAAAATAACTTCTATTGATTGAAAGATACAATGGTATAATGTTATGTTGTTTAACGTGATTGTAAATCACTAATCTAGTATTGAGTATTGGTGCAAGTATGAGGTTGATGGTAGAGAAACACTACATGTGTAATGATTTGACTGGGTATGGGCTAGGATGTGGAGTCTCTCATAGGATGAAAATACAATTTTCCCCTTTATAGAGGTAGCCATTTTATTTGTCACTTTATGGATTTAATGTTCCTTTAGCCAACTATTGATTGTTGTGGTAAAAAAAACCTTTGTGAAAATTTTATTGTTTAAACCTTGTAAATCACTAATTAGTCTTGAAATTTTGATATTTATGCCAAATCAACAATGTGGTACTTGCTAAAATGTATTCATGTATAGGCCAATAAGTGACAACATACTATGTTTCAGGTATTATTTTTGTTATACTTATTAGAGAAATTTTGGAATGAATATTTGTGTTTCGTTTTAAGAAACAACTAAAATATATGCTGATTTTATACTCTAAAAGAGACACAAATCCCTAATCTGACGGTGTTAGAAATCATAGTCACTAACTTGGCTCTTGGATAGAGTGATGAAATTTGGGCAATGCCCTCAGATAGCTGATTTTAGATAGTGGGATTAGTATCTTTGGACCATCTATGAGCTCACATGTGTTGTAAAACATGTGTAAGCCTTTGGGTTTCATGTGATGCCTAATATGGCTTCTCTGATATTCTATGTGGCTCATGCAGGATATTGCAATAAACCCTAAAAGGTTGATGATGTAGTGGAGTAACCATAATAGTATGGATTATTACCTTAATAGGACATTCTATAGCAAATTTTATTAATATTATATATGTTTCATAATGTTATAGTGAAATATTCCTCTCTTTATTTATAATTCTGGTTGTAATTTAATTGGATTGGAGGATTGAAATCATTGGCCTTATGTTGTAGGTATGTGTGTGTTGACACAAAGTGACTAAGAATCTTGGTAAGTTTTTATGTTCAGACTACTAATCTCATTTAGATATTAATTTTGAACTTGTTTAACTTTGGCTATATTTTCCTACTTAGGAGTACAAATATCACTCTAATAGGAAATATTTTTAATGTAAGTGTTAGTTGTTGTATTTTAGAACATTCTATGCTTATGATGTTTAATTACCACCTTCCCCAGTGGTTGGAATAGTTAATAGTTGTAGTCTTTTATCAAAATTAATAGTTATTGCCTTTAATTTTTTTCTAAATGATGTAGGCATATTTGGTTTGGTGAATCTATTGTAGCTAGTTTTAGAAAATTCTAATGTTATTGATGGCCTTTAAAGGTATGAGATTGGAAAGTTATAACCATGTTAGGATAATTAGTGGAATATTTTTTTTAATAGTGATGCATAAGTTTTTTCTTTCATGTCAATGTCGTAAAGGACACATGAAAGAAAGAGGCCATTAATGGCCATATATATTAAAGAATGTGACTATCCTAATGGCAAAAATAAGAATTATAGCAATAAAAATTGAGGCATTTTCACCCCTCAATGGGTGGAGAGGTTGTGAAACAATGTTAATTATTCATTTGAACATCTTTAGAGAGTATGGTTTTCTCGATTGTTTATAGTTGTTGAGATGTGTCCTCTTGAAAAGGGGAGGATGACACGAACTGATCTTGTGGCCCTTAAATATATTTGATTATAGATTATTTTAGCATGTTTGATAACACTTAGGCTAAAAACTATGATGTTGGTTCTATTTTAGATAGTAGAGTTTTGAGATATTTTTGGTGTCTATTATGATTCTACTAACATGGTTGACACTCACACTAGGTTCATTTTATCTTGATCTGCATACTGCTTACATTAGATTCATTTTATTCTATTACATATGTTTGTTTAGCTTAGTTACATTGATATATGTTATTGCTTTAACATGATCCTCGGATACAAGATGACATTGATTATTCTTCTAGGTATTGGTTATGTTAAAAGGGCATACTTCAGGGCTTAGTTATCATGACAAACTCTAGTTCCTTTTATAGCTATTCATGACTATGCTTAGATTATTAGTTCATATTAATGATTCATTCTAAATTCATTACCATTTATTATTTATATTGATATTGTTTTGGTACTGTTGATGTCTTATTTGTAGATGCAAGAATCAGGCTATGAGCTAGGCTCGATGGTGGGTTTAGACATCTTAGATACACTCAAAATATGATTGAATAGTTGCATGTCACTTTAATAGGTATAACATGTATGATATGGTACTAAGACACCTATGTTTATTTTTTTATTACATTTTTTTTGTCTTTTATTGGTCTCACCCTATTTTGAGCATGTATATTTGTTCTTGTTCCCTATTGGGATTATCAAGTTTGGTTATCCTCCTTGGGTATCATGAACACTCGAGTATTAAGCCATAAGGGTGGCTTATCTTATTAGTGAGTTATTGTATTGGATTAGCTAGACCATTTAGGGGTCTCTTGACCTTGGTTAAAATTTTAACAACCCCCATTCATGGTGATTTGACCTAATGACTTATTGATTTTCATAATTATGGGTAGATATTAGGATTTTATTATTTACTATTCATTTTTATATCCTTTTGGATGTTTATCATTATTTCAATGATTTTTTCTAATTGTATTATTATCAATTTAAGGATTCAATAATAATTATTATCATTTTCATAGCTTTGTTGATTGTTGATAATTATTTTTGTTAATGGTTTTATTGTTATTATTATTTCTTAATCAAATTAAATTTTTTGTTAATTATTATATTAATCATCTTTATGGCTTTTTATTATTTTTGCTTCTACTATTTTAAAGATTTCATTATTTATTTTTATTATTAATTAATTCAATGATTTTGTTAATAATATTATTTAATTATTCCATTGGCTTTTGTGGATCTGGTTAGTGGTTTTGGTTTAATATATCTCTTTATGGATTGACTTAGGAGTTGCGGGTGGGTGGACATTCTTATTTTCATTTCATTTTATTTTATTTTTCTTAGTTTATGCAAGAAGCTAATGGGTGTTGACTGCACCCAAAATACACCCATTGCCCTTCCCTTTTGGCATGATTATGCTAGGTCATGGAGTATTTTTATATAAATTTTTTGGTTGGTATTAGGAATTTTTAAGTAGGGTTATTATTTTGTTATTATTTGGCATCCTAATATAGTTGACTTATGCTCTTGTAAAAATTAAACTTTGCCTTGCTTTGAAGGGGATGACTTGTCTTGGTCTAAAACTAAGGGGAGGCTGAGCAGGGCATGGAGAAGAGAAGAGATCTAGGTGACCATGGGTAAATATATGCTTAGACAGGTAGGATAACTTGACACAAGCTACAAGTTGAGTCAAAAAGGAAAGACCACATCTCTTACCCTAGAAACCCATGATTTTCCATAGTAGGCCAGCAACTTTTATGGGTATGATTATATTTGATTTTGTAATGGGAATATGGATTTTATTGTAATAATTCTCCAATGAAAATCATTTGAATTTTCCATGGCTAAAAATCATTTTTAAACCTAATTTATTCTTGTTAGGCATTACAAGAATTATTTTGGGCCTTTGATTTTTGTGATTGCATTTAATAAAATTGGGAGAATTAAACTTGGGCATTTGTTTTAAGATGAATTATTAACCAAAACACTTACATTGCCTCTAAACTATCTTAACCATCACTTTTATCAAAAAGCTTTTTGGTATCTTGTATGGTCATGGTTTCTATTGGTGGGCTTATCTTATAATGAATTTCTACTAATAATGTTTGTTGGATATTATATGTAGTTTATTTCTTAACTAGCAACACAAATTGTGGCACATAATTGGGTTTATTAATATGACTTATTTTCTATGGATAATGTTTTCTTATATATCATATGTACATAAGGCCAAGTTTTTATGAAGCTTGATGTCTTCCTTATAAGTGATTCTATTTAAGATTATTTTTATAAATACCATATGTAAATTTGAATACATTTTTAAAAACTTTGATGACATCCTAATTTATGATTCCATACATACTTATGGAATCCTTGGTTGTCACTTGATGTCATACCATAGATGTTATGCATATCTTTTTACAAATTTTTTAGCTTACAATTGTAATAAAAATTGATTGATTAGATGTTCATAAACCCTCAGTTTTTAAAAACTATATATGATTAAAGATTTTTTTTTTTTAATAAAATTTATTTTTAAAAATTGTGTATGATTAATTTTTTTTTAAAAAAAATTTATCATGCTTAATTTTAATTTTTTATAAAATAAATTTATCATGCATGATTTTAATTTCTTATTTTTATAAAACTTATTTTTTAAAATTATGTGTAATTAAAGATTCTTTTTATCTAAATAAATTTATCATGTATGATTTTTTTTTATTAAATAAATTTATTATGCGTTATTTTTATTTTTAAAAATTTAATATTTATATTGTTTTAGTTTATAAATTTCCTCAAGTGGTTGGGTCGAGCTATTCATTCCAGACAACAAATTATTTTATTCCACTTCTAAAATTATTAATGCATTTTTTATTAGTTTTATATTTATTAAAATATTCAAAGGATTTAAACTTTGGCTATACATAGCTATTTTTAAGCCAAACCAATTTTTATTTCAGTTGTAAATGGTATGTACTCCCTCTCTTTGACTTTAATGAGTTGATTCGATTATGGTGGATTGAAGCCACAATGTTAATTATTTTACACCCAAGTAAGCCTCTTGGGCTAAGAAATAAACATGGCTAGACCCTTCAATCATAGTCAATAGATATTATAGAACCTAATTTACTATTTAAATCAGCCACTATAACAATTCATGGATGCCTTGGGTATTACTCAAGATAGCGGGTTTGTTAGGTGATTTTGTTTTATGTCGCCTACATCAGTTTCCTTGTCTTTTGTTAACCATTTTAAATTTTTATTAGTGGATCAATATTTTTTTCATACCTCCTACTTCACCCAAGTACTCAGTAGCCAAAACCCTCCACCAAGTTGATGGTTGTGGTGGTAAGGGCCACCAATGGTTGGGCTCATACGACTAGTTTTTAGGGGTTTTCTCCTCGATATATTAATCTTTTTATATGGATGTACCTAGACTTACATATAATGAAATGTTTATTAGTAATATTATTTGGTAATTTTTTCTTAATTGGTATGTTGGATTGTAGTTGGTTGTCCATTTTATGTTATGGTTACATTTCTTACTTTATGCATAATTCTTGTAATATTATGTTGGAAAAGGACAATATTGTATATGATGTTGTGTAATGGTGGTATTATTGATGATGGTGGTTATTGTTTATATAACCAGCCATATTTATTATTTGGTACACATTTATGTTAAATTTTTTCTTTTTATGGAAACCATAGCTGTAATTCTGATTGTAGTATGTTATGTTCGATTATTATATGTTGTTGAATACATATTGGGATAATATAATGGTACACTTGTTGATGTGAATTAAGCACATGAAGTTGAAAGGAAAAAGTTATATTGGAATAATATAATATATATTATCTCTATCCTTTAATTCATATGCAAGAAAGTTGGTATCATCTTATGGTATGCTGAAACCATTTTGAGGTTTTAAATTCCCTTGATAAAATTGTGTATATTTTATATAGATTTTATGACAAATATTATTGGGTGATATTCTTATAGCATGAAATACCTATTTAAAATATATAATTGTGTATTGGTTATGATAATATCATGATGTTATCTATATATATTGAGAAATATTGTTATCTTTGAAACATGTTCAGTAACATGTTAGACTTGGGATTAAATCAGTAGCCATAAAAAACGTATGAAGCTTGTTATGTGATTAATACATGCCCCTTAAAATTATTATTATTAATATTATATTTTATGCATCCATGGTTTCATTATTTATAATGAAATAAATAATTAAGTTAGAATGGTACAATTTGGTTACTCTTGAATATATGGAGGTAAAATTGCTACTAAATAGATGTTATGTTGTGTATGCTACACTTGGAAATTATGACTAACATATGGGTCTACCATATATATAATAAATATTTAATTCCATTATTATGTTTGTATTATTATCAGCTCATTCTAGTTATATAAATCTCTTAATTCGTAGCATTGCATTTGATTACATGACCCTTACCATGTTTATATCTTTGGCTGAAATAAAATATTGCTATTGGTTAATGCAAATAGTTTCCCTTGATGATAAAATCAAGTTAAAATTATTATGATAATGTCTATTTTATGGTTGTCGTATCATTTTAAGTGATCCTATTTCTATTTCATAAGCAATGAAATAACCCTGATTAATGACCTTGTATATATGGGTTTATATTATTTTTTGTGGTTCTTACCCATAAGGGTAATGTATGCCATAACTTATTGCCATGTTTACAAAAAAATTATTGTTTCATCCATTTCTATTCAAGCCCTTGATTGTAAGGCTAGTTATATTGTTATTAATGTTATTAATACATTTATGGGATATATAGTTATGGGATTATTAGTGGATGTATGTGTTTAAAATTCATAAGCTTACTCTTGGCATTGAATATCCTGGTATGCCTTATATTATGTTTATTAAATCATGGAATAATCCTTGTGAATAATCAATACTCTCCAAATTGGGATGATGATTTATTAAGATATATAAACCCATAATGTTTAAACTTGGATATGTGATTAATAAATCCACCTTGGTTACAAGTTATCAAGAGATAAGCTCCGTATTATTCACTTCATGTTATTATCTAAATTTATTTATGTAATGTACTCTTGTGTGGGTATACACATATTAATGGAATGGTAGGGACATCTACATTTATAAAATAACATGATATGATAACCAAAATCTAAGTAATCAAGATATAGGTGCAAGACCCCTAATGGCTGGCTTACGAAATGGTATATCTATATCACGATGAGTAATTATTTTTCTAATTCCAGCTGTATGTTTATTCATTAAGATGCTCACTTCTGTAATGTCATTCACCATGAGATAATTGATTTATAACTCATATAATTTATTGAAATCAATTGTTTCATCATGGAGTTATATCTTGGGTGTGCCCTTCATCAAGTAAGGGAACAATGGTGCAATCACCCCCAAAAACTTTGGATCATGGTATAGTGACTAATGGTGGTAGTACAAGGAATAATATTTTCTTAGGTGATTAAATAAAAGGTTATGTAATATTAAACTTATGACTTGTTGGATTTAATAGTAGATTAGATATTTCTACTTGCTTATCTCATGATGTGATAAGACTTGATTAAGCAAAATAGTGAGATGAATTTCTCTATTTTATCATTTAGACCTTGTTGTTAAATGTTACACTTATTTTTATCTTATTTGCATACATAGAAAATGGATAGTAAGATAAAATCATATATGCTTATTTTCATTCTTGATACTCTTGGCATTGCCTAAAAGAATAATATAGATACTAACTACAATTGTATTGGCATCTTATACATGATATAGTATGCAATTTATTAGACTCTCGAACTTTGGTCACATGGATAACCAGTATTGATACACATACTAATACACTCTCGAATATAATTTAATTATAAGGTAAAACATACTTCCCTATGGCATTTCCTAGTACAGTTATCCCTAGGTGATTGTCCAAGATGAACCAATCTAATTATTGGTTATTAGGACCTTTGGGTATTTTATCAACAGATGTATTGTGATTCATAAAAATTTTATAGCAGGACCTAATATTATTCCCTTGTGTACTCTAAAAGGAAATTCAAAAAATACTTTTTAGAGGTTATTTCATCTAGTATCATATCCCGTGCTTTAAGGTTTTGGATGAGTTTTTGGCATACTAAGCTGATTTTTAGTATATTCTTGAAAGGTTGGTTTAGCTTTTGTGTTATTCTTCATACCATTACAAAGGGTTATGTTTGTATAGTATACCTTTTTTGTGGATTAAATAAGCATAATACAGAGTTGAATATTTTTGTGTAAGCTTATTTTATATCAACATGTATGTGTATGCCTATGGACGGTTGAATAAAACTTATTCGCTATGTTAATTTTTCTAAGATTAAGTGGAATATTATATGATTGAGTGAATAAAAAACCTTGGGTGGAATTATATACCTTGTGTAGATAAATATATGTCATATATGATTTGATAAGGCTATGTTATGACTGTTATAATGGCACTTCGCCTCTTGCGTGATTTAAGAAGTGATTTGTTATTCAAGCCTCAAGAGATGGAAATTCATGTATTATGAAATTTATGTGTGTGTAAATTGGTAAATATCTATAATGAATTTATAATGCTTACCCATATCCTTGGTTCAATCAACCTTTCCCTAATTGAGTTGTGTTTGGGTAGGTGTCACCTACTAACTATTGACTTGTATAGGTAAGTCGATGGAAGACTGGTGATAACATCTTTACTCTTAGAATTGAGACAATCATGTTTGGTATCTATTATTGAATGGCTTGGGAAAATCATTAGTATATGCTTAGAACATCATGACCTCAAGAAGACCAAGGGTTAGGATTAAAGTTGGAGGGTTGTATTGGGTGACAGTGACTGATTTAATTGGGTAAATCAACAAGGTTTGGGATATCCGCTTGAGAAAGAGAATCTTGAGATGAAAGTAGAGCTTAATTTTGTTTATGCAATGGGCCTGTTTTGATTTAAATGGAGAATCATGTGGCTTCATAACTCTAAAAGGCTGAAAGTTAGTCAGTGTGTGGAGTGTTTATTTCAATAATGTTTTGCATCTATGATTTTTATTTCAATCATAGGTATGTTTGCATTTATGATGGTTATTTTGATCATAGATAGGTTAATTTTCATGAGGATGTTATGATAACCATGGATATGTTATATGTTCATGGTGATGTCAGATTTAATTTTAGATTAGTCATACTTCGATAAGGATGCCTATTTGGAGCTTGGCTAGTTTCGACACCCATGAGTATGTTTGTTATGATATTTGATATGTTTTACATCCATGAAGATGTTTATTTTGAAATTTGATTGATCTTGATGATTGTGGTGAATTGTAATTGTCATGGTAGTGATATATCATTCAGCTTGTGCCTTGGCTAAGCCCACCCTTTTCAAAAGTGACGCTGCATCAAAGAAAGCATCATCATTCAACCCTTGAATTGTTAGATTAAATCAATTGGAAGATTATCAATAATATATTATTGTTGGAATAATGAGATTATGCCTTGGTGACCATTGATAATTTGCAGGAGTGAATTACCCAATGATGCTAAATTATAATGTCTTAGGAGGTACAAGGGTGTGGTTAAAGCCTGGAGGGCCTGGTGGGGTGATTGTGGCTAACTTTCTTGGGTAAGTTAGAGATTTTTGGTGATATCTTATTATTATCATTAGTGTGAGCCATTTATCCATGATGCATGAACATTATTGGTAAATTTTTAAAACTTATAGAAATTGATTTTATGGGCTTTGTTTGAACACAACCTTCCTTAAGATAAGGTGAATCTAATCTGAGATCCATAAGACTAATCATGTTGTACAATATGATAGATATTTGTTTTCATTTGGATGTCATCTATAGATTGGGTGACCCCATAGGAATCATGGACCATTGTGTTTCACCTCCATGTGTGCTAATTATTATGGTTTGAAAGCACCTTAACAGGGTTATTAGAAGACCTAAGTCATGTATGCATGACCTATTTCATGTCATACCCCTTTGTTTTTGTTATGTAAATTATTAATTCCATTTATTATATTAAATTGTATAAATTGGCATCTTCACTATACTATGCGCATATAGTTAACTTTGTGAGTGTCACTTTTCTTCTTGATATTAGCATTATTGTGTGAGAACTATACACATAATGTCATGTTTTTAATTTTTTAACATGTGAATTTTGGTAAGTGACTTAAGTAAAGGGATCTCCCACTCATGAAATCAACCATGTGAACCTTTCTTTGGTCTATGTTTTTAAAATTATTATATGAGTATTTTGTGTACATATCATAGAACAAATATGACTTAGTATTATTAACATCTTTAGTATGTGGTAATTTGGTCTTAAGATACTCATCTAATGTGTCTTTCGCTCTTTAAACCAACTTATATTGATTGAATCTGCAAAGGTATAATGATGTGTTGTACGGTGTGATCCCACATCACTACTCTAGTATTGAGTGTAGGTGAAAGTATGAGGTTGAGGGTAGAGAAGTGCTACATCCATAATGATTTGATAGTGTATGCGTCAGGAGGTGGAGTATCTCATAGATTGAAAATCCAATTTTACCCTTTGTAGAGGTAACCACCTGATTTAGTCAGAATGTGCACCATGTGTGCCATAAATTGGACGTGGGATCTTAGTGCATAATGGTCACTTTATGGATATGGCATTCCTTCAACCGACTCTTGATGGTTGTAGTAAAATCAACCTTTATGGAATTTTTATTATATAAACCTTGTAAATCACTAATTGATCTTAAATTTTGAACATTTATGCCAAATCGACAAGGTGGTACTTGTTGAAATGCATGCATGTGTTGGCCTGTAAGTGAAAACATGTTATGGTTTAGGT
>JARHVA010001875.1:2875000-2880000 GCA_037957365.1 Torreya grandis
ATTATCACAAAGTAAAATTAGAATATTATGTTTCCCTTTTGAAAATAACTATTGACCATTATGACATTATCTCCTAGACTACTGGGATTTTTTGTATATTCAATAAATTATTCTTATATATATAATCTATAATAGCAACTATAGGAGTGGTGGAGATGGAGTATAATAGTGTGAAATGTCAATAAAAATAGTATACATAGTGCATATTCTAGGAATCTATAAACACATTATAGTGAAACATAGTGCATGTTTGTATGTCAAGCCTACCTCTAGTTTTCCTTTAATGTTTCATGCACTTATTAACAATTTACATCCAAATAATTCAAAGATAAATAGTAAACATGAATACATCTATTCACAAGGAATATTCAATTAATTCAAAGAAGACTTATATGTGCATGTTGGAATCTTAAGAATAGACTACTGAGCCAAAGAGGATCATCGATTGATCTCTATTCTATTCAAACCTTAGTGTTTACAAAACTAAAGTATGTATATAACTCTATGAAGAGACTATGACTCTTCATTTTCATGACCTTTCATTTTCAGGATTAAAGGAACTATTAAACATCCATGTACTTCATTATCCTACATGAGACCATAATTTAAACAAAATACACTATCGTATAGTTGTCCCATGTTTATATCACAAAAATGTGTTTGAATTATGATTCACATCTCCCTATTAATGATGTTGACTATTTAAATTGGTAAGTGCTGAAGGAAATGGACTACTAACTTTGTATAACAACCCCAAAGAATATTTTTTGAAACTAGTGGCATAGTTCAATCACTAACATTCCACCATGTAACTAGATTTTGAAATTCAAGTTTACGAAACATAACATCTGACATGATATTCTAAATATATAAGATAAAAGGAAAACTAAAAGATAACTAGTATCAATCAATGAGTCTAATCTCTACAGCAAACAAATTTCCTTATAGTTCAACTACAATTTTTCAACAATTGAAGGGTTTTGATTTCCAAAGTATAGATCGAAACTTGTCACCAATGCATGAGAGTGGTTGGTGGTGGTCAGGGACCATCACTAGATTTGGTTGTTAAATGAAATTATAGATCAAAACTTATCCCCAATCCATTTCGGAAATGATTTAACAACTTCTATATATTTACATATTATTTTAAGTACAAAAAACCCACATTCTTACTAGAGATAAAGGTAATGAGAAATGTATGCACACTAATATTTCCCAAATGGTCTTACTAAATATAGAACATGTAGTAATGCAATGTTGATGTGGGAATATATAAGCTTTAGAGCTTTCAATATCACATATAACCCATTTGGTACACAAACCAATGTCTTGTTTATGCATATCAATGACATAAAGTGATGAGTCTCTTATTGGTAATGAACTCTAGATCTTTAAATTTAGGGATAAATATAATTTTTCTTTATTTATAATTTTTTTGAAATAATTTTTTTTTTAAATCTATAGGGTAAACTTGAAATAATTATGGTCCATCAAGCTTCCAAATGGTTTTGTAGAATTCACAATGTAAACCATTCACTCTAGAAACTTTATCTATACTATTTCGAATAAGTCATTGAGAATGAGCAAAACATTATAAAATTATTGAACTTAAAGAATAAGCTTGTAAAAAATATCAAAACATTCTTGCTAAAATTGACCCTAGTTCACTATATCATCTTAAACCTAAAAACCTATTTTATAATTATTAAAAAATGTTGAGGAAATATCATGAAGATTAATAAGCCATCCATAATCATACAAACATTATCCAGAAGTTAAAACCACACACCGAATGGATAAACTTAAGAGATTGTGGGTATCCAATCAATTCTCATTGTGTGGGACCAAATTTGTAATCCACAATGCGAATTAGCATTTGGAACAAGTAAAACATCCCAAAATATACAAAATTATGATCTTGGCTTAGTACATCCACATCATTGTTAGCCCACTTAAACACAATACTAATTCCAATGGTCAACTTGTAACCGCAAAACATGTTAAATACAATACTAATTCCAATTGGCTCTATATAGACTAAGTACAAATGAAGTGGACCACATTAAATTGATCAATTAAAAATGACATGGATCCCTTTAAATTGATTAATTATACATGACATGGACCCCTTTAAATTGATTAAGTATAAATGACATGGACCTCTTTAAAATGGCTTTATCACTTAACATCTCACTGACCCCTTTAAATTGACCAACAAAAAGCTTATATAAATGTGCTTCTCATTGGATAGATAAATGATGAAGAAAGGAATTCCCCTTTTAATGGGGCATTACACATGGCATCCTCCACTCTCAAGTCCCTTAATGTTTTCCATTTGGTTTATATACTAGTTGTACTCTGAGATTATAAATGAATTATTTTTAATTAAACATTTACCATATGTTGAAGGGGTTTTTAATAGGAATGTAGAACTCTGAAAACATTAAAATATTTTTTAGGTGTAATGTAAATATTGATAGATAAAATGAAGTGTTTTACTAATAGTTTAAAAAAGCAATGAGACAAATCTAAATGAGAAATTTTAAGAAGTGTTTGATATAGATGATTTAAAAATTGATTCACTTTTTCATAAGATTAAGAGATGTCAATGTGAACAAAATAATTAAAGACAATGGATGTGAAAACCATGTGATCAATTAAGAGGGTGCTCTGACAAGGATTAAAATCCTTTCTCTTATTTTTTATTGACATGGATTTATGCACAATCTTGCATTCTTGCATATTGATCAAAATGAAGAGAAAATTGTGTTAATAGACTCAAATGAGAAAAACAATACTGATATAATCTTTAAGCTAACAAAATAAGAGAAAATAGAATACACATGAGATTACATATCATACATGATTTCACATAGGAAAACCATCTTGGGTAAAAAAAATATCATAACAATTCATTTAATATATTAACTAAATTTTTTACAATATACAAATGCACTGTGGAGTTCTATGATTCATCTATTGTATGTGCAAGTATATATAGGCATACATAGCAATAAAATAGGTGGATTGGATAAAAGTGCCCCAGGGAATTTTTATTTATAGATAGGTATATTAGTAACAAATTGTTCTACATACATGGCAATAAAATAGGTGGATTGGCCAAGTAATATGTCAAATGGTCAAAGGCCTTCTAGTAATCATAATCATAACATCCTCATGGGGATCTACCTATAAATAAATGATAATCAAAATATACTTTAAATATATTATACCATGAGAATATAATCAGTGATCATATAAAATATCCTAAGTGTCATAATTTTAAATGAAACATACTACATCATACATCATTCATCTTTATCATCATAAGAAACACATCATAATATCATTATAAAAGTAATTACAAATATCTATCCATGGCTAGTACAAACATATAACCACTATTGTCTATATTTAAATAGTAACTATAACTCATCATGATAATGTTTTAATAATAAATAAAATACAATGTAGATATATAAGATACATGGCTTTGTGGAGCATATATTCTCTAAACACTAGTATCTATGGCAATCTCAAGTGTCATCTCAAAACTAGTACTGATATGGGGATGGAGTGTACTATCTGAGTAATTTTTCCCACCAACCATGGACCAATGATCCTTCATACTAATACCATCAGGGAATGGACCTCCCTTCATGTATGAATGGATAGTGATGGCATGATAATCCAGAGAGACAAGCTATTACTTGTGTGTTGTATGATTTCTAAAACTAAACGTGCAGTGTATCATAGAAACCCCTTCTACTCAAGATATTGCAGAAACATGTAAATCATACTAATGAAATGATAATGTCTCACTAAACATTACTTTGACCAATCTTATCAAATAATAAATTATCTATGGACTAGTCAAATTCATACACACCACTTGATTAGATTACCTTCATCTAAAATTGTGATGCTAGTAAGCTAGTGAAATTTGTGTTACTACTTACTCAATATCACCAATGCAAGATGTGGTTAACACAGTATAACTAATAGATTCACATAAGCTACATCCTAATAACAATCACATAACCTCATAAGCATAGGAGTAATAATATATATATATATATAATTATATATATATATATATATATATATATATATATTCCATCAAACATATGAATAAATATCACAAAATATCTATTCCATAATAGAAATAATAAGCAAACAAGTTCAGAGTATACCAATTGAGTATTATATATATATATATATATATATATATGGTTGCACACTCTATTTTTCATAAGCATACACAATACAATATTTTCTACTAACTATTATAAAACATGTTATTCCTAGAAATATCCAACATGCATACATTTAGTCCATCAAACATATGAATGTATCTAGACATAATAATTATAGTTTGTACCACCGAGGTATATCATACATTTATAATATAGTTTTCAAATAAAATAACATTTATGACATCCTATAATATCACAGTTCATTGCACATGAGCACATTGATGAATCACAAACATCCAGTATTATAATTTTAAGAATCAAATGTCTATAATCCAAAATATTACGCAATCAAGTATATATTATACTAACCGAGTATATCCTATGTTTAAATATTATACTACTAATTAGAAGAAACATAAATTATAGGCACACGTCATGATGCACTAATAAATGCTATATATGTCTAAACACTTGTGCATTTAGATCTACTCACAATGTGTAGGACTCACCTATTTTCATTATTGTGTGTGTGTGTGTGTGTGTGTGTGTGTGTGTGTGTGTGTGTGTGTGTGTGTGTGTGTGTGTGTGTGTGTGTGTGTGTGTGTGTGCATTAACAATTCAGTCATGCTATTCTCAAAGAGTTAGATAATGCATAACTAAGTTATACCATAGTCTTTTATTTAAACCACTTAATTCTATTTCTAGGAGACTATTTTTATATAGTTATAGTTTTAGTCCCTCAGACACCTTATGACTCATTTTAACCGTTTATTTAACTATAGATATAATTCCTATATATGAGTA
>JARHVA010001875.1:2885000-2892500 GCA_037957365.1 Torreya grandis
AAGTCATCCTTTCGGTAAGCTTTGTTGATGTATCAAAAATTGATACATAGTCTAATACCCTATTATTTCTTACTATTTTGAATAATATTTGAAATACACTCTGAATAGTTAATGAGAAGAATATATCTTGTTACATACCAATTTCTCTCTATGTAAACTTACTATTTCAATGAATATCTTTATTATTACAGAAAAAAGGAATGGAAAAAAATAAGTATAGGTATGGTTGAAAATCGTGATTGATAATGTGAACATGGAATTAGAAGATTGTGAAGAGTTCTTCTTTGGCTTGCGAGGATGACCTATAGATATGAAAGAACTAAAGCAAACTTATTTTTTAGATAAATAGTCGAGTGAATTTCCTAGTGGTAGCTAGATATTGTAAGTGAAAGCTTTATTATGGGCTATCAATCCACACATTTTAAACAATTAAGCTTATAAATAGAATAGAAGGTACTTGCATCAATAATAAAAAGGTACTAAAATTGAATACAAGGATGTTTACTAAGAAACTAGACTAAAAATGATTAAATTAGCAATAAACTAATTAAAACTAGGCTAAAGGGTTGGGTTATGCTTCAAAAAATGAGAAAGGGGTTGGTAGATAGGTAAGAACATATAAAATTGGGTCTGATTGGGTGTAAATAGGTGGAATTATTTTACTAGTTTTTAATGTCATAGTGACTATCAGTAGTTGGGATGATCATTGGTAGTTAAGGTGACTGCCAGTGGTCAAGGTGACCATCCATGGTTAGGTAGACCATCGACAGTTGAGTTAACCATTGATGATTATTATGTAAAGATGTACATTGATAATTTTGGCTGATTGATGAGATTCAAAAGATAAATTTTGAGAGATGGGTAGGGTCCAAGTTGAATGTAAGATGGAAATAATGTAAATATATGCTAAGAATCAAGTACTTATATTACCAAAAGTTGATTGAGTAGATGGTTGAGGAAGTTGATTTGTTGGTGGAATCTAGTTTGATTTTGATAGAGTAATGGTACCTGAAGGCTTAAAGGAGAGGCCATGACAAATTGACTCTCTGATATGATTTCTATGTTGAAGATGATGCTGATTATAATTGGCATGTAAGAAAGAAATTCTCATTGTGTGGGACCAACTATGTAATCCACAATGTGATTAGCATTTGGAAAAAGTAAAACATCCCAAAATATGTAAAATGCTGATCTTGGATTAGTATGTCCATGTCATTGTCATTGCACATAAAGACAATAATAATTCCAATGGTCAACTAGTAGCTGCAAAACATGTTGAATACAATACTAATTCCAATTGCCTTTATATCAACTAAATACAAATGATGTGGACCACTTTAAATTGATCAAGTACAAATGACATCGATCCCTTTAAATTGATTAATTATACATGATGTGGACCCCTTTAAATTGATTAAGTATAAATGACATGGACCTCTTTAAAATGGCTTTATCACATAACATCTCACTGACCCCTTTAAATTGATCAAAAAATAGCTTATATAAATACGCTTCCCATTAGATAGATAAATGATGAGAAAAGGAATGCCCCTTTTAATGCGGTATTACACGTGGCATCCTCCACTCTCAACTCCCTTCATGTTTTCTATTTGGTTTATATACTAGTTGTGATAAAATATGGGGTACGTTTGCTTTATATATTAGTTGTGAAAAAATATGGGCTGTACTTCAGGATTATAAATGATTTTTTTTTAATTAAACATTTACCATACGTTGAAGGGGTTGTTAATAGCAATGTAGAAGTCTAAAAACAATAAAATATTTTTTAGGTGTAATGTAAATATTGATAGATAAAATGAAGTGTTTTAGTAATAGTTTAAAAAATCAATGAGACAAATCTAAATGAGAAATTTTAAGAATTTTTTGATAGAGATGATTTTAAAATTGCTTCACTTTTCCATGAGATTAAGAGATGTCAATGTGAAAAAAACAATTAAAGACAATGGATGTGAAATACATGTGATCAATTAAGAGGGTGCTCTAACAAGGATTAAAATCCTTCCTCTTATTTTTTCTTGGCATAGATTTATGCATAATCTTGCATTCTTACATATTGATCAAAATGAAGAGAAAACTGCATTGATAGACTCAAATGAGAGAAACAATACTGAAATAATCCTTAAGCTAACAAAATAAGATAAAATTTTATGCACACAAGATTATATATCATATATGATTTCACATAGGAAAACCATTTTGGGTTAAAAAAATAACATAACAATTCATTTAATGTATTAACTAAATTTTTTACAATATAAAAATGCACTGCGGAGTTCTATGATTCATCTATTGTATGTGAAAGTATATATAGGTACATCAATAGGTAATTAACAAAGTGGAAAAACCAAGGGATATTTAAAATATGTGTTAAAACCACCTATATACATGCCAATATGGTTTCAAAAAAAATTGTGGTGTTGCCATAAACACTATTTGGAGCTATCTAGTTTAACACCATTTTGGCCAAATAGTCTTGTAGAATGTAAATCATATAAAATATACAACATATTTCTAACACAAAATTGAAATGAGTTATAATTCAAAGGTCTTATAAGGATAACACTCTTGATAATGCAATAAAATCTAGGAACTAGTGTTCAATATTAATAATATGGACTATTGCAATTTCCAATATTAGTACTCTGAAGTGACATTTCTTAGGATTAAGAGAAATTATAGACTCCCAGCATTTAATGAACACTTTCTATAGATTCTTGAAATGTTCATTTCTATTCTTCAAGTACATAGTAATATCATCTTGATACACAACTATAAAGATGTTAATTACCCATGCAAATGCAAAATCATAAATTATTGAAATGTTGAACTGGTATTCATCACCCTGGAAGGCATCCTCATACAAATGCGCATGCCCTAAGGCATTGTAAATTCAGTCTTAGGTCTCTCAAAATCCTTTACCACAACTTGGTTATACCCTGAGAAACCATCTAAAGTGGATAACATCTCTGATCCTATAACAATTGACAATAGGTTACCTATATTCGGTAAGGGGTAATTATCCTTCAAAGAGGATTTGTTAAAATTTTAGAAATCCACACACAAGTGGATGTCAAAATTAATATTTCATATAGGGACTAAGTTTTCCACCCATGATGAATACTTGATAGGCTAAATAATTCCACCGTCCCTTCATATAACTTATCTCGCATCTTGGTGCACAAGATGGATTTGATAGGTCTTTTTTTCTACTTGAAAGGTTTGTTATTAGGTTGGAATGGGATAAGATGTTGAAATAAATCTTCCCTATATGCTTTAAAATTGGAATATTACTAGGCCAAATAATCCTAGTACTTTTTTAGTAGTTGCATATAATCTTGTCTTTCTATTGCACTCAATTGACTATCTAGCTAAAATTTCTTGGGATGTTTGTTAGATCCCAAATTACACTCAATCACATCTTTTGAGATAAAAATATTTCAATTTTTAATTCTATTGGCTCCATCAAATGATGCTTCTAAACTAACCAATCCCCTAGGGAGAGTGTTTGTCTCTATTTGAATGATGTCTTTCCAAAATAAGGTTTATTTTCCATCACATTCTTCAACCATGGATTCCAAGTCTAGTGGTTGATCTTGAAAATTTGCTTCACAACTTAGAAACCCTCTAATTTATTCATCATCATCAAAAACATTCCAATTATGGATATTGTCTAGGATTGAAGGCCTAACCATCACCTCTACTTGATACTGACAATGAGGGTTAATATTTTCAAATTCAAACTAAGCATCTAACCCTACAAGTCTATCATATTTTTTGTTGTATCTTCTATCATGCTCACTAATGTTGAACACATCAAAGAACTCTGAAATTTTTGATAAATCATTATTATATTATTTCAAAATTTTATATTTGGTGGCATAAACATTTTAGACCTACCTAACCACTAGCTCTGAATCACACTTTATAATCAAACATGTAACTCCATGTTCACGAGCAATTCTCAAACCAAGAAAGAGTGCCCAATACTCAATAGTATTATTCATGCACTCAAAGGATAACTTGAAAGAAAAATAAAAATATTTTCCATTAGGGGCATAAAAGATAACCCCCACTCCATTTTTGAGATTTGAGAAAACCCTATCAAAAGACATTCTCCAAACATCAAAACTTTCATTATCAAACATATCATCAAGAACAAATGGTTTTTCAACAAAATCCACATTTCCAACAAAGTTTACCAAATCCACATCCATGTATAACACCTGATTTAAACCTTTTTTCAAATCTTTAGGTATATGCAACATCATATACTCTCTATGAAGTTTGACCATTTTACCCTAAAAAATAATGGTGACATAATAAAGGTCCAGTTGTGCACTATGACCCACGCTAGTAACCCATTCTTGTGATAATAACATCCCTGACTTAAGTAAAAAGTCCACAACTACCACATCCAAATTCATATATTCACTTGGATGAACTACCAACTACAATACTAACACTTTGAATTGTCCAACAAATGTCAAATCTCATGAGTCCATGGTATAAAACTTGTCAAAATTTGATGTGATGTTCACTCCAAATTCATGAACGACACCTAGGGGAATCCCAATGTAAGAAGCTAGGGAATCAAACATATAATTATTAACAATCAAGCCATTAATCAATAGGGTTATGTAAACTGAAACAACATCAAACTGACTTTCTATTAGTGAAGTCCCCAAATAGACTTTTGGGGATGGTTAAACAACCTGATTGGACTCTTCATCTTCATCAAAGGGTGATTGGGTTGAATTAATCTCATTTGTAGGCAAATTCCCATTAAATTCCAAATATTCAAATACCTTCTTCCTATGTTCAAGTATCTACAATAATTCAATGAGTGCTATGGTGATCTTCAATTGATGCAATACTTGGGCCATATCATAAACACTATAATGAGGAAGGGGGGTATTATAAGGAAGAGTGACAACACCTTAAGCTAGAATATAGTCATTTAACATCAATGGTAAGATAAACTAGAATGAATTAGAATTTTTAACAATAGTCTTCAATGGTGGATTTGTTCTAACATCACTCACACTGTTAGGAATACTAAGAAAAAACGGTATTCTATTCATATCTAGAGCACATCATTACTTATTAATTTGAGAAATATGTTCTAGATTAAAATAATTAGGGACTACTATAGTTTTCTTAATTTCCTTACTTGCATCCCCTATTATTGAAGCTAAAAACTAACAAGAATAATTTTTTTTCTAATAGGCCAAGATCTTGAAAGAATACTCAAAATCAATTCACATTTATTGCTTGAAATAATTAGAAAGCCACACCATGCTTAAATAAGCCTCAACTAGGATTCAGAGTTGACATGCAAAAATTCTAAATAAAACTAACATCTAAAATAAAAAAAATCTATTTTTAGTAGGTGTTATTTTTAGTAAGTCACATATTCAAGCACGTGCAACTCTAAAAATATCTCAAAATATTGTAAACACAAAAATTAACGTATGGGACAAAATTCAACTAAAGTTGGCTTTCAGTTCTAAAAATATACAATTTTTAAAAATGGAAAAATCTAAAAAAAATTTATTAAACTAAATTTTTAGACCCTATTTTTTCTGCATCAATCTCCTCTGGTTGAAAATAACTCAACTCTCATGAGTTTTCCTTATTTTACTACTACCATTTATCTTTATTAATCTTCTTCAGCTCCCATTTTGTAATCCAAGTGTTGTCTTCTTGTTGAAATCCTTCCTACTAGACCAAATACTTATTATAATTCTCTTGCATTGTGCTCACTATCTTCATATCTAAAAATTGCACTATCTTGTCCTTCTTTTCCTTTAGAACCTACTACTACCAATATACTTTGTCATCTTCACCATCTTCTCCATGGAATTCATATAAATATGAAACATTAAAACTGGAGAAAAATTAAAATTCTATGGTAAACTCACCTCATAAGTGTTATCATTGATTTTATTCATAATTATGTATGGTTAAATTTTCTTCTACTTCAACTTATTATATGTGCCTTTTGGAAATCTCTCTTTCTTCAAATAAACCATTACCAACTCTCATTCAAATACCTTGGATCTTCTTCTAACATCTACTGCTACTTTACATTTCTTGTTATTTTCCTGCAACTTTTTTCTTACTCCTTGCAACTGTTACATATGTTCTACAATTGCTTCTATATCATCACTAATTCAATCTGTAATTTTCAATTGTACCAAATATAAAATACCCATAGAATTTCTCCCATAAATAATTTGAAAATATAACTTCCCTATTGATCTATTCACTGAACTATTATATCCAAACTCAACTTGTGTTAAAGCCAAGTCTCATTGCCTTGGCTTCTCTCCAACTATGAATCTCAATAAATTTCCCAAGCTCCTATTCATAACTTCTATTTATCCATTTTTTTTGGGTGATATGCACTACAAAATTGTAGCTTAGTACACATCTTCTTCCACAATGTCCTCCAAAAATGACATAAAATTGTTGTGTCCTTATCTGAAATAATAGTTTTTGGAACACCATGCAAACTCACAATATCCATAAAAAATAAATTTTAAACTCTATTGGCATCATTAGTTTTCTTACATGCAATGAAATGAACCATTTTCAAAAAATTGTATACAAAAACAAAAATTGAATCATTACCTCTATGTATGTTTGGCATTCCCACACAAAATCCATACTCAAATCTATCCATGGCCCTCTTAAAACCGGTAATGTCATGTCAAGTCCAGTATTTTGTGCATGTCTTTTAGCCACCTGACATATTATGCACCTTGATACATACCTTGTCACATCTCTCTTCATCTTTAGCCAAAACTAATTTTCCTCCACCAAAGCTATTATCTTTTTATTACCAAAATGCCGAGCCAAACCTCTACTATGTAATTCTCTTATTATATTATCTCATAGAGACCCAACTAGAATTCATAATTATTTCCCTTTGAAGAGATAGCCTTCTTGTATAAGATAGTCATCATGAATAACATCTGTCTGACCTATTAATGGATTTATGCACTAGACAACTATCTTACCAAAATATGGATCAATATCATATAATTCTTTAGTAGCCTTAAATCCAATTAATTTACTCACCATACTACTTAATAACTCTACTCTCCTACTCAATGCATCAGACACCTGATTCTATTTTCCTAATTTATGTTTCAACATAAAAGTATATCCTTGCAAGAAAGGAACCTACTTTGCATGCATACTATTCAACTTCTTGTGTATTCACATACTTCAAATCCTCATGATCTATAAATAGTATGAATTCCCTGGGCACTAGATAATGCCTCTAATGTCATAATGCTTGTACAATTGTATAAATTTCAGCATCATAAGTAGAATACTTTGCGCTTATCTCATTTAATTTCTCACTAAAATATGTTATTACCATTTCTTATTGACTTATCACAACACCTATTCCCATAAATGAAGAATCAAAATCAACCTCAAACACTTTCTTAATATCTAATAATGCTAAAA